>CM052334.1:21290225-21327271 GCA_028455595.1 Lasioglossum vierecki | reverse complement strand
ACAATATTTATTAGATTCCATACTCTTTTATCTATTCTTATATAATTCGAAACTATCATTCATGCAAACATGAGTTTTCAATCAGTATCAGATAGTTTAATAAACTCAGGTATGAGAATTAATCAAGGAAACGATTATTTGATAACATTTTAGGATGAAATTTATTTGCTTCCCTAAAAAATACAGTATGCAAAAGTCTTCGCAATCACTATTATATCCTAAACTTGTATGTAACGATCAAGGGATTCTTTAACAAATATTCTATAAATATTTATTTATAAACGCCATTTCTGTCGCACAAAGATACCAGTATTACTTGTGGCACACGTTTTAAACGTTAGATTCAGCTTCGAAACTAGTGCGAAAATTCTAGATAGAGACAAGCCATTGTAACTTTTTCTTTTTTTAAATATTAAATTATATTTAGTACATTATCACTTCAATTGCGTTGATTAATACGCACAAAGTGTACCTCACCTTCGCATACTATACACGGTGGACACAAAATGATCGCTACTTATCACCGCCTCTGTATATCAAGGTTAGTCTGCACAAATTTTGCAATTTTTCGATTAATCAGTAATATATGGTATCATATATGGTTTCATATACTTCTAATTATAATTTCACATTTCTTTGAAGTAAATCATAAATATAACTCTCGCACCCAACGGTGAAATTCCACTTTGATAATAACTAAATAATAGCAATAACGTCGTGTAGTAGTGTTTATTTAATTAAAATTTTGTTTAAATCTCCATTTAAAATTATAAAAAGTTTTAATCCAATTGAGGCAAATTTTAGATGAGAAAGTTATTTATTATTATAAATCTGAAGTATTTGAAACCGAAAGAATTCAAAAATAAAAAACGGAAGATATTTATGACAAGACTGTAAATTTTTATGCAAAATTAGAATTGTCTACCGGTAGACATTGACTTCTTTCCCTAATAATTTTAACTAGTTGAAAATATAATATGAGTATCTTTGAAAACTCTTTAAACGTCTTTATTGTTTTGCATTCTATGTACTCATTTTTGTCATAAATACATAAAATCCAGTCTATATTTATGATACAAGTTAATTCTTTAACTTGGAATTTAACATTTTTTTACAATTGAAGTAACTAAATATATCGCAATTGTTAATAATATTTATTACATAAGTGCTCAAAACTGCGAGTCTAATTATAAATCCGTATTTTGCAGATTGATAACGTTGAAGAGGTCAATTCCCTTGCTACTGAATTGTTGAAGGAAAATTTACCGCAACCGCCGCCTACCACTCCAACAAAAATACGAAAGCTACCATCACCATCCTCTATGGTAACACCAAAAGCGGTCAGAAGTAGTTTCGCCAAATCTTCAGAAGCCGCTGAGTCAAAAAAGAGCTCTTCGCATAAAGAAACTGCGAAGGTAGCGAGTGAAACAAGAAAGAATCTAAATTTGGCGAACATTAAAGCCGTTGCGGATGAGAAAATTGCAAAATCTCCTTCACCGGAATATCCCGTCAATCCACGTTTGAAAAGCCCGGACAAATCTTCCCCCAGTACACCCAGAAAAGCATCTCCGAAAAATATACGACTTCCAAAATTAGCGCCGTCCCCTACGCCACCAGAAACCGTACCGATTTCTGAAACTCATTCCAAAATCAGTCTACCGAAATTGATAGAGCCTTCCAAACATTTAAACAGCGTGGCACACTAAATCGATTTCGCACTACTGCAAGCTTATCGATCAATTATTTAATATTCACGAATCAGATTTGATCGAGATCTGAAATAATAGTCTCATGAAATTATCATTTGTTAATATGGTATATAATTAATAAAGTTACACTAACAAAAAGGCCCTGAAACGAATAATTAATTACTAACGAAATAAATGAATAATTTCATAAGTAATATTTATTCACAATTTCTAATAAACAGTTCTGAAATGAAACACAAACGAAACACAAGTGTAGCAGATTTTATTATAAATTTAAAAGTACTGACATTATTAATACAGATGTTGATAAAGTTTTGATGGAAGAGTAGGCAAAAAATTGAAAACAACGTAACGATTTCTCACCCGTCAAATTCTTGGTATTTATTAAATAATTTGTATAAAATAGAAATTTGAATGTAGTTGTATAACGCAGATGTAGTTATCCTTTCACTTACACATGCACGTATGTAATACAATAAAATATGTTTCTGTGCACTACTAATATTTAATATACATAATTTTACAGAATACAGATGCATTGGTTTCAATAGACAACAATGTTGAAAGAATTTTCCATTAGAACCTTCAGAAGCAAATATAAATATTTTTTTACAAATAATAGAAATAGAAAATATTACTTGTTGTTACTAAGGAAAAGGATAATGATAATTCTTAAAGACAAAGGACATTTTAAAGCAATGTAATGTAATATAAATATGTGTGTATGATTTTTAATGTACATAACAAGGTATGTCTTCGCTACATAAACACTTCCAGAATGATGAATTCGAAATACGTTTGAAAAACATGAGCCTAAAGATACTTGGTTTGAACAATTATATTATTGGCGACGGTTTGCTATTATGTAAAAAAACTATAAAATATAGTAAATTATTATAGTATGTCTATATTAATTTTTCTTTGGCAGTGGTGGTGGAACTAATGTAACTCCGGTAAAGTAAGGATGATTTAACCCTTTTTTTGCTGTTATCCTCTGATTTGGATCATAAGTCAAGAGTTTCTATAAAAAGAAATATTAAGATTGACATAGAGGTAAATGTGTTAAGTGTTGATTTTGAATTGCCATAGAAATATGATTCTCACCAAAATTAAATCTTTGGCATCAGATGCAAAGGAAGGTAAAACTTCTTCGAAGCATTTTGATTCCCATCTTGGAAACCTTGATGTATAATCAGGTAGCTGTGACACTCCGGGCCAAATACTTTCATCAGGTGTACCTAATGTACGAAATATCCTGAAAAGCTGATCTATCTCTGAGTCTCCTGGAAACAACGCTCTTCTGGTTGCCTATGGGATTGAAAAATTAAGATTATTATTAAATCTGATGTATTTTCATGCTGAAATTTCTATAAGTATTTCATTGATATTAAAATTACAATACCATTTCTGCGAATATGCAACCAAGGCTCCACACATCCACAGCATTGGAATACAATTTGGTTCCTAAAAGAATCTCTGGCGCTCTGTACCAAAGGGTTATTATTTCATGTGTATATGTTCGAACAGGAATGCCAAAAGTCCTGGCTAATCCAAAATCTGCTAATTTTATGTGGCCCTCCCGATCTATTAACAGATTCTGTGGTTTTAGATCTCTGTGTAAGATGCAACGAAGATGGCAGAAGGAAATCGCATTCAATAATTGAAATAGATAACTCTGCAAAAATAACAGACTTGTCTTTGAAGAATGCATGCACCTACTTTCAATTCTGATTATTTTTGAGAGCAATACCTTTACAAGAGCCTGATCTAATCCTCCTTTAACAAAGTCTAGTAATTTTTTTAAGTCTTGTTGTAAGAATTCAAAAACAAGATAAAGATGTTTGTCGCCATCTACCACATCGAACAACTGTACAATATTTGGATGATTAAGTTTCTTTAATAACGATATTTCTCGAATAGCAGTGGATGGAACACCTTCGCTTTCCCTGATAGAAATTTTATATTAACATTCGGTGATGGAATAAAATATTTGTAATATCCATATACGTAATAAAATATTTGTAATACATATAATATTTTATTACGAAACAGTATACAACTAAATATAAGTTAACATATACACAGAAATTTAGGGGAATTTTTTAAAAGTAGGTCAACCCAAAGTTAATACTTTTGTTTGTTTTGAATTGATAGTTTCCGAGATGTTTGTATTATGTTTATATAACATATGCATAACATATTTATATAAAAAGGAGCAAGACTATTAAACTTTATTAGAAGTACAAATCTATATGTATATAAACAATAAATATAAACTAATCCGGAACTAACTTTTTAACTAAATATTAAAAATAAGATCTTTATAATAATTTTGATTATAAGAGACAAACAGTTACTGTATCAGTAATTGATAACTAATAGAAAATTCACATTTAACACACTATGCAGGAACTGATGCAGTGTATAATTTTTAAATGATAAATTTTTTACAGTGAAAATAGATAAGCTGGTGTAACTTTGAAAAGAATTTCATCAAACTCTAAACAGTTTTCTAACCAGATATAAAATGAATGATTAAAACAGTTTAGTTACTATTGCGTACATCATATTATCTTCATCTAATATCCTTAGATTATCATTTGGTTCTGTATATGTTTTGAAGTACCCGAACTAGGTAACATTATTTCTGAGATGACCTACCAACTTTCATAAAAGTTTAGTTCTTCTTCTATTATACATGTGAAACAAAAATAATTAACTAGCTTTCCAATAAGCATAAATCATAGACAGTCATTCGGTATTATACAGTACATTTAGTGAAACAAATAATGTAGGACAAACTTATACAGAAAAGATCCATTGATAGCATTAATAGTTGCACTGAATTAATTAAAAGCTGTAAAACTAAAAACCAGGCGAGCATGACACAATGGGACAAGCTGAATAATGTGGTGCTACGAAAATTTAGTATAACGTGGCCCCTGCAGATTCAGCTGACCCCAATGTGCAAATTAGCAGATATGTTAGCAATGCATGTAAGCAAAAGCTTAGCCGATATGATTAATTGATTTCCTTTAAATGTTATTTGTATTATAAAGGAAAATAATGAATTCAACATAAATAATTATCCAGTTATTTACAAAATGAACAAATGCTTAATTTTGTGAAGTACAAAAATGTTTTAAAATACTAACACTTTTATAAAGGTAAATGAAAGGGAACAAAAAATAATAATAAGTCAAAGTTTTATAAGGATTAGTTACCTCGAATAAGTATGAGGTGTCCATGCTTATAGAAGTATTCTATTTAAAAATTTTTTTATTGATTAATAAAAAATTATACTACAACACACATATATGAATAAAAGATGTTCTGATAAACGAATTCTAACATTCAATGTTGCATGTGTAGCTAAACATAAAAAGAATAATTTTAAGACAATGGACAGTGTTTCCTGTGAAATATTTTAAGTACTACTTTTATATATTTATAGAATATACGTTTAAACGTTCTGTAGACTTTACAATAAGATTTTTGTAGCTTGATGAAAGAATTATATGTTCATTTTGTAGTTAATGTAGAATTATAAACTTCTCAAAACTTGGTACAGGTATTCATTAAAAAAAAAAAAAAACAGAAAATATTTATAAATAAATGTTATAAATGACATACGTCTCTAGACGAATTTTCTTAAGTGCCACCAGCTTCCCAGTCAGCTTATCTTTCGCTTTATAAACCACCCCATAGGTCCCTTCCCCTATTTTTTCGATCTTAACGAAGTTGTCCATAACCTCAACGCCACGTTCGACGTTGTCGGTCGTCCTCTGACACTCCGTTTTAGTTGCCAGTTTTTATCACTGTTCTGATATTATTTGAAATTATATATTTATAGAACATTAACTAACGATATCGGTGATTTCTAAACACTTTATTAGGTGTTGTTTAATCAAAATTGTTTGTTTATCAACACCGCTAAATCACTTGACATGCGTGCTACATTGCCGCCATTTTTGTCGAGAACATTTTAGAATCTCGATTCGAGAAATCGATAAAACCGAACAGTAAAGTAGATCATCTTATTAGATATTCTGTATCGTAATGGGTAAGTAAATTCAATATAAAATGCATTATTATGTAATTAATGAATTTCGGATCTTTATGCAAAATAAAAATTAGTTGGATCGATTACAAGAAATAAAAACTAAATTAATGCGTCTTCAATTTTGAAAATTTTTCGACAATTCTAAATATCGTCTACTCAATTTTGCTATAAATGCATAAAGATCCGCAGTCTAGTAATTAAATAAAATCTCTGTGACTTACAATTAGACCAGTCATGGATCAATTTGAAAATTGTTACAAGGGAGAACAAATGATGCTGAAAAAATGACGAGTGGTAACAAAGGGTAGAAAAGATCGTTTCATGGAAGCATTACGTTTTCCTTGCTTATTTACGAATGTAATAAGATGCAATAAATAACGCATAATACATGTTTTTAGTACAACTAACTGAAATTATATAAAATGTAACGATATAAAAAGTAACCAAAAAATTGGTGTCCCCACTTATTTCAGCATAATATTTTAGCCTGGAACAGAACCTGCATCATCTTTTTAGCCTGGAACAAAACCTACATCATTTTTAATGCGAATCAGAATCCGTTTAAATTTTATTTAGCCTGTGTCATGAATCCCACTTTAGTTAATAAATAGGCGTTTCATGTTAATGATTTTTTACCATCTAACCGGTAACATGTTTACATGTTCACATGTCAACGTATATATGGCCTGTCGTTGCAAACAATGAAAGTCGTACGTGTTATGAATCGCGTTGACTGAGTGTATTTCCTAATAGAAATAATTTACATAATAAATAATTTTAGAAAAAATATAGTAGACATTTCATTTAAAAAACTGAAAGTGATCCACATATCTCGATAAAATAGAAAAGTAATTTAAAAAACAGATTCGAGCGCTGCATGTCCCACAGGAAACCATGCAATTTTAGTTCAAAGCATTGTATCGTAAAACAAATGACTTACGAGTTATTTCAGATGTGCAAAATCAATCCAGAAAAGTATTCTTATGTCTTTTTAAAAAAGCTAAAAAATGTAAAAAACAATGCTTTAGACTTTAGACCGCAGTAACATGCGTGTATCGTCAGAAATTTTTAATTCATTTTTTTAAAAACTGAGTCCCATTAGAAAATTTTGTTTCATACTTTTAATTTGTTTGTTCAAGTAATATTACCTCTTTTCTGATTATACAATGAATACTACGACGCTTTGTATACTATGAATCCGTTACGACCTTGAGATTTTCATGTTACAAACAAATGTACACGATCGCACTCTGTAAATTCAAATATTGCCTATTTGGAGACTTAGACTTAGATCGACGAACGTTACATATATTACATATGTTGACGTATAATTTTCACTATCATCAGTCAGATGACGCACATAATTTAAAAAATTTGTAATAAATGTTTCTGCTATTGTGTGTTTAACTCCTTTTTAGTGCAAATAGAAAAATATCAAAAGGAATCATACTTGAAGAAAATCAAGTAAGTAAAGTGCTTTTACTATAAGAGATTCAATTTCATTTGTATTACTTATATTATTAATTGTCATTTTCAAGATATAATATAAAAATGATATTACCATTAATAATATCTAATACTGGGGATATGAAAAAAAACTGGTTCATTTGGAAACAAGTCTTTCTTGATTATATGAAATCAAACAATTATAACGAACGACCAGAAGAGTATAAAATTAGTATTTTAAGAAGCTTGTTAGGATATGATGCTCTAAGGATCTCATCGGTCCGATATATTTTTGATAATAGGAATCACAAGCTTAGATTTACTACTCTGAGTCGTATATTAGAAAGACTTGACGACTGCTTTAGCGATATGAAAAATGAACTTGTAGAGCGATATAATTTTTTCACAAGATACCAACAGAAGGATGAATCAATTGAAACATATATCCTTGATTTAATTGTATGTTCTACCTATACGTTTCCATGTGTTTCTCATAATTTATTAAACATACATTTTCATATTATTTTTACATATTTTAGGAGAAAGCAAAAACTTGTAATTTTGGAAACCTAAGAGACAGCATAATCAGAGATAAAGTGATAGCAAGTATCCAATGCAAGAAGCTTCGTTCAAAACTGTTTCAAACGTTAAATCTTAATTTGCAAACATTATTACACATTAGTGAAGCATATGAAGCTCAAAATAAACACAATAATCTTGTTAAACAACTGATAACAAAACTTAATGCTTTACACAGTGATGAAATAGCATTAGTGGAGGCTACCAATAATAACAGTAAAAAGGTTGCTGAAGGGAAACAAAATTCAAATGATAAAGTAAATAGTAAAATTACTGTTCAGGCTAAGGAAAATTCTAAAAATGATAAGAGTGACGAAGCTAAAACAGATAGTCAAGTGGATAATAGTGGTAATAACACTTTGAGCACTGCTTACAAAGAAAATAATACTAATATTGGTGACAAGACTAAGACAAATCCAAAAAATGATAAGACTGGCAAAGCAAAAACAGATACAAAAGTGGATAATAGTGGTAATAACATTTTGAGCACTGCTTGCAGAGAAAATAATACTAATATTGGTGACAAGACTAAGACAAATCCAAAAAATGATAACAATGGCAAAGCTAAAGCAGATACTATAGTGGATAATAGTGGTAGTGACATTAAGAGCACTAATTGCAAAGAAAATACTACTAATATTGATAACAAGGCTAAGACAAATTCTAAAAATGATATACGTAACAATAACATTATTATCACTACCAATCGAAGACATAGTGACAATAGTAACAAAGCTAAGACAGATTCTAAAATGCATAATAGTGGTAATAACATTACGAGCACTGCTTGCCAAGAAAATAATGCCTATATTGGTGACAAGACTAAGACAAATCCTAAAAATGATAAGAGTGGTGAAGCTAAAGCAGATACTAAAGTGGATAATAGTGGTAGTAACATTTTGAGCACTGTTTGCAAAGAAATTAATACTAATATTGGTAACAAGACCAAGACAAATGCTGAAAATGATATTAGTAGCAATAACATTATTGGCACTACCAATCAACGACATGGTGACAATAGTACTTATGTCAGTGATATGGAGTTGGTTTTTGGAAAAAATACTAACGATATTAATGATATGGCTAATATAGATTCTAAAGGTATGAATAGTAATGCCAACATGAATACAGCTTGTCGAAATAGTGTATCATCAGGTACACAATATGGACGAAACTGTAGGAAATGTAACGAAAACCATGCAAAAAGATCTTGCCCTGCATGGGGACATAAGTGTGAAAACTGTGGCGAACGTAATCACTTTCGTAATTGTTGTCATATGAAACCTTTAAAAACAACAGAACAACATATAAATGTACGTATGCTTTCTTTAAAAGTAATTTAAGCAGAAGATAAACTAGTACAACACAAGAACAATCTTGTTTTGTTTTCATTTTTATAATTATAATCAATTTTATATTTATTTCAGATGAGCTCTGTAGAGAGAGAAAATTTATTGAACCCCAATCACTTTCGATATAACAATCAGCCACAGGTAAAATATAAGTGCTTGTTTTTATAATTTTCATTAGTATTTAAATATTATATACTGTTTATTTATATTATTCTTTCTTTCTTTCTTTTTAATACTAGACCAGTCCTCCAAGCAACTTATTAGGAAATATTGAACCTTGTTATGTAAGTATACTAGTACATCGCTATATCTGATATTGTAATTTTGAATATTTTCAATTTTATTGAGGATGAATATAACTAAAGAGGAATATCTTTCTTTCAGCTTCCTAGTGCACCACTATTTTGTGAGATACAGAATGAATTATATCCAAAGTTATGGCATATGTCAAATGTTCAAGCATGTGCGGTAAGTTTCAACATAGTTTGTGAGTGAAACAGTTGGAGAGACTTGGCCTATTTGACTAATTTTTCTAATTAAATCATTGGTATTTTTTGATTTGCTGTGTACCAAAAATGTATACATTTACTTAGATTTACAGGTTTAATTTAAAAAACATTTTTGATTGAGTGTGTTGTAAATTTCAGTTTTGCTTTTAAATGTTTCAACCGTTTTTGAGTTCATTGTTTTCACTATTTTTCTTCTCAACTTTTCTTACGTTTCTAAAGTTCGGTCGTGTAACTGCAGTTAGAAGCATGCTTTTTGAAACAGTCTTACCTGCACACGATACAATATGTTTGTTTTAAAAGAATAATCTTTGATTTCATTTATACTTTTACATGCTTATGAGCATATGTGTGTCATTATTATCAATATCATATATGATAATCAAGTAATCCTATCCGACATTCCTAACAAGTAGTACAAAGTGTAGTACAAAACCTATTTGTATGCATCGGATAAAATAAACTATTGTAAATTGTAGTAAATTTCCGTGAAATATTCACGATAAAATATTTAGCAGGATTTAGTCAACAAAGGTTTGTAAACAATCGAAAAAAAACATTCGCTTACCGTCGACATCTTTCCACGTTTAATTTTTATTGACATATAAATGCCGAGTTTCTGTCAGGTTGTCATATTAAATAGCGGCTTCGACATTCATATTCTAACGGAATAGGAGCATTAGAAGGAATTATATAGTCAAACTAGCCCCAATCTCCTCGAATATTATATACAGTGACTCACATATAAATCTTTAATTATTTAGCTACAGAATCCTGAAGCAACAGTTGACAATACAGAACCTGAGGCGGCAGCAACTAACACTCAAAATCATAAAAAACGTTCAAATTCAGACATATGTTCGATATCATAAAAGTGTTGTTGTATATTAGTCAACAAGTACTATTTATAAATTTTAAATGTGAGTTTATATTCTTTTATTTATTTATTATTGCTTTAAATGAAAAATAATGTTATTATTAGCAATTAAAAGTGAAAAATAACGAAGCTATTTCAACAAATTTTGACAGCTACCCAGATAGCACGGAATTCGGTCTGTCACAGCGTGCTAAGCTCGTGCCTTCCAAGTTACGGGTCCAACACTGCTTCGAGTTTCTCGTAGGCTCGGTGGGCTCGGTTTGGGCCTGGCCCGTGTGCTGGTCCTGGGCCGGCACAGTGGTTCCACAATTCCAAGCTCAGAGCCAGCCCGTCGGGCCGGTTTCGAGCCGATTTACAAGGGTGCGCGGGATTTGCATTCTCATTTCATAATAATACAAACGCGGGTGGTTTAAGTAGTCAAAAACGCTAGATAAAAGATCAATCTAGGCAGAAATCGTCCACAAAAGTCTTATTTTTTCAGTATACTAGGTGTAATTTGCATTATTCGACAGCATACAGTTATGAAAATTGCGCTAATGTTGCATCCCGTTTCTCGATAATACAAAAATTTGATGTTCCAGAAGTCAATAACGCTAGATAAAAGATTGATCCAGGCCGCGATCGACCTCGAAAGTCCTATTTTTATGTTTACGAATCGTAATTTGCATCACACGGAAGCATACAACTGCGCAATTTTCATAACTGTATGCTGTCGAATAATGCAAATTACACCTAGTATACTGAAAAAATAAGACTTTTGTGGACGATTTCTGCCTAGATTGATCTTTTATCTAGCGTTTTTGACTACTTAAACCACCCGCGTTTGTATTATTACGAAATGAGAATGCAAATCCCGCGCACCCTTTTAAATCGGTCCGAAACCGGCCCAACGGGCTGGCTCTGAGCTTGGAATTGTGGAACCACTGTGCCGACCCAGGACCAGCACACGGGCTAGGCCCAAACCGAGCCCGCATGCTATTAGGGTAGTTTTTAAATATTCTATCATTGAGAACTTGGAAACGTTCCAACTTTCAACTCTCTCTCTCTCTCTCTCTCACACACACACACACACACACACACACACACACACACACACACACACACACACGTATATAATGCATTTTTTTCAGTTGTTTTCGCATGATTTTTAAAGGGACAAAAAATTGACGTTCAATTATTTTTATAATTAAACCGATGCGGCGTTTAGAATAGCAATATTTGTATGGATCTGATGTAATAAACCGAAAATTATGCAATGTTTTCCTAGTGGAGGAGTGTAAAGTAGCATTTCAGTATAGAGCAATCATAATCGTACGTCAATGCAATGATTGAATTGCGAAAAGTGGAGCACGTGGAAACTTCAACATTCCCTAGTGAATGTGGACGTTCACTCTATTTTGCTTCGATAAAACTGACATTGTCTGTCGGCCGCATCACTTGTTGCATTGTCCTGGAAATAATGAGAATGTACCGTATAAACCACTAGTATAGTGTATATGGTTGCGACGCACATATCACGTTCATGTATACGATCGCGATGTCTTTGTTCGGATGTGCATAGCGCGACACTTAAAACTGGGGTAGCCGGTTCATTGACGTTCAACCGAAACAAGTTTTTGGCGAATTCACCAGCGTTGTAAAATAATCCAGTTAATTTGCTACCAATGTTACGAACAATAAGGACAATCCGTAATTGAGCTTTTGTGACGACTATAATATATTGTTATTTTCTAAAACCTTTGTGGAAGTTTATTACTGATTACTGGACAGCGGATCTTCATACAAAATAAATATTGTCTACCTGAAGTGCAACAAACTAGAGTGAAATAGAAAATTATTTTTATTCGTAACTGTATTTAACAGGTCGAAAATAATAGAAAAATACGTTGAAATTCTTCTAATGTTTTTACTGTTTTAAATTACACTTAGTCATTTGTATCATGAAATCATGAAATCCGCTGTCTACTGATTACATATACATATGTATATTTACATGTATATCATGTTACATTGTAGTGCTGTCTCACCAATAGAGATACATGCAAAGAACACACGGTATCGCTGCAGAAAACCTACTGAATTTTTTGTGCGATTTCTATATTTAGCTGGGTCAGTTGAAACCCGAACTCTAGGACATGCTTTAAAGTCATAACATTTAATTCACTTACACGTATGCTACCAGTAAAAACTTAGTGATCAGAGTTGTCCGTTGGCGAATTATTCTAGAAAGTTTTAGTAAAACTCATGTATCACAATGGAGAACAAATAATAACCACTGACGTCGCAAATTACAAAGTAAAATATTTATCCTCTTACATCATAATCACGCTGATATAGTCTGGTTTTATATTTTTGATATATAGCTTTTACTTGCAGTGCATATATATATATTGCACCCTACTTTTCCTCATGCAGGAGTACTATTTATAAAGAAGAATCATTACTCTGCAGCCATCCGGTTACCTGTTTTCTACGATTTGGTATTCAGAGTGTTTGCAAAATCGTAGTACAACCGGGCAGGGGGTGATTCTACTTGCAGAAATAATCGAAAAAAGGAATAGCATGTTTTCATTCGGCAGTTCGTTTTCAAGAAAATCGAATTCAAATTTCCACCAGGTTCGCGTGGTTTAGTATAGTAGTATATGCACAAAGTAGAATTGGTCGATCATGGTCAGACATGTCAGACGATTCCTATGCAACAGCGCGTGTATTCGCAGCATTTTCAAATTCGATTTTCTCGAGAACGAGATGCCAAACGAAAGAACGTTATTTCTTTCTTTCGACTCATTTTTACATGTAGAATCAACCCCTGCCTGGTTGTACTGCGATTTCGCAAACACAATGCATTTATAGAGAATCTAGTGCAGGTTTCGTAGAATATTTTATCTTCTAAATTTTACCTGCTGAAGATATTATTCCAAGATTTTTATGCAATCTGTATATCGCGCTGCGAATACAACTGATAATGATCGTTTTCAATGCATTTTCCCCTCCTTGTTAAAACAAAAAAAGGTTCACGTGCTTTAGAATAGTATATGCACAAAGTAGAATTGGTCGATCATGGCCAGACCCGTCAGACGATTCCTATGTAACAGCACGTGTATTCGCAGCATTTTCAAATTCGATTTTCTCGAGGACGAGATGCCAACATACATATGATACATGTAGAATCAACCCCTGCCTGGTTGTACTGCGATTTCGCAAACACACTGCATTTATAGATAATCTAGTAAAGGTTTCGTAGAATTTTTGATCATCTAATTTTTACCTGCCGAAGATATTTCGAGATTTTTACACAATCTGTATGTCTCGCTGGGAATACATTTGATACTTGATCCAGTTATCTCCAATCACTATCAGCGACATCTATTAGAAGCAAACTTCACTGACGTAGACGTATCTACCACTACCATTAATCGAAACGGTCATTATTGTGGTGTGTCGTTATTTAACAGTGACATTATGATTGCAGCATGACCTTGACATCTGTAGCATGTCAAATCAGTCACATTTTTCTCCCTTGTTTTCTGCGATGCGACGGTCATATCTGAATAGAGTCCGAATTGGTAGTGGCGCTGAAAAAAAATTCCAATAGTTGAAAATTGTGTGGAGATATATTGGGTTTGCAAGAAAGTAATTTCGGTATTTTAAGGTGAAGGAAAGATCAATTCTTTTATTAAGACAATGAACTTTAATTATTGAGATATTTTCCCTTTTTCTTTGATGATTTTTTGCCAAGAAGAATAAATAAGAAAATATTTTATTGATTATTTCACGTTAAAATGCCGAAATTACTCTCTCGCTAACCCAAATAGATCATATTAAAATAAAATTGCTTAAATTGTAATAATACAGAATTTATTTGCTTAAAAACGTGATATATTAAATATTAAAATTGGGCTTGAGAAATTAACTTACTAAAAAATATTATTTATAAATAAATCATTGCAAATAAATAGTTTCCATATAGGTATAATTATATAGCTTAATATTCATTTCTAACGAGATTAAAAAGCTGAAAGCCCAATGTGTGGATGTTATAAAATATTATCAAAAAGTAATCAGGAAGGATATTCTAAATATAGAACCCTACATTCGTGAATGATCAATTGTAAATATTCTTCTCCGAGTGGAAGTTGAAACATCGATTTTCAACTGCTAATATCTCGAAAACGAGTCTTCGACACACGGAATGATTTTTAAATTCGTATTTGCCTAAGAAATCTAAATAAGAAGGATGTCGATGAATAGACATCTGCTCAATAGATGAGGAAATGACATTGTCGAGTAAAAGCTTCGGGTACATATCTTTTGAGAATTTGAAATGAGATTGATTCTGTTGGAAACGGCAGGTAGTTTATTAGGTACAAGGCGTTTAACAGTGATTGATTGCAAGAGAATAGATTCATCGAATTTGAATCGACAGTAGTAGAAATGTTATAATTAGATTGCGGACTTTGTGCATTCATCACAGAATTGAATATGCAATCTCTACAGTATTAAAACATTCAAAGGAATTGACTAGAAATTAATTGAGAGGATGCAACTACAATTTTTACACTAGTATATGTGCACTTTTTACATTGCCTTAATAGTTCAATTGTTACACATCTTCGAACAGAATTGATCAAATGATGCAAGTAATTTTGTAAACAAGTGTTTCATTAGTTTCTTGACATTTTCCATACGTTTAATATATATATTTTTTAAAACGCATTAAATAAGGTATTCTCAATCATTAGACTGCGGAACTTTATGCAAAATGAAAATGTTTTGCATCGATTGTGAGAAGCAGAAATAACATAAAAATTGACTTCATCCCTTAACGACTTTGTCACATTACAAACGACATTACAACATTTTTAAATTTTTTAAATCGTTTAGTGTTTCGTATTTCGCCCATCCAATTTCTTCATAAGTGCATAAAGATCCACAGTCATCTATCAATCATATATATGTGGAGCATGTTTTTTAATTTGTTCTTCTATTAAACGAAGATATCGCTGCTATTCACTCAGTCTTAAACGCAGTCGATATCCGCGTGTCCATCACAGTCGATATCCACCTTATCAGCAATGTTACCTCTATCTGCGTCGACGTACCTTTGTTAACCCATATCACTGAACCCCCTTTTTAGATAGATTGACGTAAACTTCCATTTTATTTTAAATTTTAAATTTAAACCTACGGAGCTTTAAAAGTAGTCTTTTTGATGTATCGAACATGTTCGATATAGTTGACTTGTTAATTTAAATAGCACGCATGAATATACTAGTTTCCTTCTAACAAGAGGGAAGATGTTATAGAGTAAGAGAATGAACGAAAACAGCAATAAATTACGAAAGAAAAAGTGGGAGAACTAATGGGAAGTCAATATAAAAAGTCAGTCGAGCAGAGAGTAAAGTTCGATATGGAAAGATAAATGTAAGCATTAATTGCAAGCATTAATTAGAAAAAATCAATGGTAACAATAGACTAGGTATACGAAGATTTGATGCAAAGCCCTGTAGCTCGAAGGGTATCTGAAATACATCTATTTTCTTGCTTATAGCTTCCCGATCGGCTTAACAGGGAACAATATAGTACCAGTATTTTCCTCCAGTCTCCCTAATTGTCTACTTGATCCATTGCACGAGAATCAAGTGCGCGCGTGTTCAATAAGCCTTTAAACTGCCCGTATTATCCTATTGTTTACCTAAATTCCGCGATCGTGTCGTTGCTCTTCATCACTATATTGTAATTTCGTTCTTTTCTCTGTCCACTCCCTCACTTTCTCGTTTCACAATAAACTTTTCGTTATAATTCTCATTGGTGAATACAAAAATTCTACATAAAAAGTGTTCAACAGCATCACTATATATGGATTATCATGTGGTGTGTATTTTCTAATTCATTGAACTCAACGATACAGAAAACGTTAATTGCTTTCGTTTCGTATATTTCTCTCGAATAAGTTCGCACGGATTTCCGCAGTCCCGTAACAAGTAGACTGCGGATATTTACCTATTTATACCAAACACCAACGTGAGAAAGAATATGGAACATCAACTACGATTAAATTCAATTGCGTTTTTGCTGCGATACCGGTATTCTAAAATAATTTATTGTACAAGTCTTTTCTTTTCTTTCTCCGTAATCCCTTCAGATTGCACCAAGGAAATTCTATTTTTGCGCATTGAGATCCGCAGCTTGGTAACCATTGCAGTTCAAAGTAAACGTAAATTGCTCGGTATTTAACCATTTGTAGTCGGAGCTATTTCAAATGGAAAATTAAACTTTTCTTCCGACCTAAAATAATTCCACTGAATGTGATTTTTTTGTCATTTTATGTATATGAGACTGATACAATACCTTATACAATACTTAAGTCTCATACGCTCCTCAAAAATAGCTGCATAAAAGAGACTAGGATAAAAATTCACCCATACTTATTTTACATGTTAAATCAACAAATTATGTTTCATTTATACGGTAAAATTTTATAGAAATACATCTCGCGACGTAGACATAAAAGGATGAATAATTTTACAGTATGTGAAAATATTGTTTCAGTGAATTTTCACCCTGAGGAACGTAGAAGGGTTTAATCCGTGTTAGTAATTGATTAGACATGAGCATATTTATGTAATAATGTAAACAATATTGTGAATAATGACAAAGCAATTTTTAGTGGTGATTCTGAATCACCTCTCGACTGCTAAAAGTTAAAGTTGATCTACTTAAAACGAACATTCGACACGCATGAGTTTCACTAGCATGTAATCAAATGTTTTATCGACAAAGGTAGATTGTACTAGACGATGTGCGATTGTATATTTATTTATTATTGAAACATGTATTGAAAAATATGAAAAAACGGTGCAAAAATAGTACCTCTGCGTCTTTAATGATTGTTTAAACATGTTTAAATTGCACATCAGTGAATTCGGGAAAGTCTAGAGAATCTTGTTCTGCAAAGAACAATACAATATCTTTTATAATAACATTACAATATTTGTTCAAAGTCGAAAAATATGATTTTTTCCAGACTCAAATTTCTCAAAATCTGTGCATCTATGAGAAAAATTAAGGACAGACACAGAATCAGCGCGAAAAACTCTATAAGTATCAAATAGTGAGACTCGAAACGTCGAAAAAAAGTTTCAATTCGTTGGACCATGTAACCCATCTTAGATCGAGATCAGAGATTTCAGTCAGACTCTCGTCTGTCTGTCTCTCTCTCTCTCTCTCTCTCTCTCTCTCTCTCTCTCTCTCTCACTCTCTCTCTAGCGAAGTAACGTAGAAAGCTATCGAATACCGCAATATTACTGCGATCACAGTTAGATAGGCAAAAGGTGACCGCACTGGCGGCAGGAAGGGAGGTCGCCGGAGGCAGCGATGCCGAGGAAACGCGCGGAGGAGGAAGAGGAGAGAGAGAAGCTGACGTTGGGGGTAGTCGCGGGGTCGTTATAGGAAGGAAGGGGATAGGGCAGAAGCAGAACGCATCCCTGCCAGACCGGCCACCTGCCTACCAACCCTGTCTGCTCCACGACGCTTCCCAGTATTCGAGCGATCGCTAGTACTCGCGCACGCAAATCCCACGGCCGGGGATGTGCGTTGATCGCGCCATCGCGTCGACTCCGATCGTACTACGGGAACGTACGGTGTGTGTAGTGTAGTAGTAGCGTTTCTTGACATGACGTGACGTGTCGTGTGCCCCGTGTGCGCTACTCGTGTGTCTCTCGAGAGATCCCATGTTGTCGAACCATTCCGGGTTCGGTTCCTGTCTACCCACGTCTACCTGTGATGCACGTGTGCACGCTGCCCTCGTGATCGTCGTTAACACCCCCGGACGCGCCAGCCGAGGAGTTGCCGTTCCCATAGCCGTCGTTGCCATCCTCCGTCCATTCGTAACACTACCGTTGTCTCAACTATGGATCCGCCGGGAGTCACCCGATGGTCACTGATGGTATCCCACGAGTGTCCCTGAATCTAGCTCCTGCGAAATCCCGCGGAAACCTTGCCGTTAATCCAGCCCCTGACGTTATACACGTTTAATGAACCTGGCAGATACGAGGGACCGTTCACTTTCATCGAAAATGTCCGTGTTTCCCGATTCTTATCTTACCGGGAGCAAGGCCCGGAATTCATCAGTCTAGAGGACTTACGGTGCCAACGACGCGACCGGAGAACAACCGCTGCGACAGATTTTTCGGATGCAACAGCCTCTGGCTAGACTACACACGATTATGCGCCAACCATGCTAGTGCACGCTTATCACCACTTGGATGGAAAGGGTTTATTGACATCGACCGCGAGGTGATTGTACGTTTCGATCTTCGGATGCTGTAGAACCCAGAATTATTTATCCGTTGTTTCCCACGATGAGTTCGTCGCGGACGATACGCAGCTTTTTTTATGCCACTCAAATTCGCTGATCGTTTAATGGACATTGTAGTTTGCCGGCTGATTTTGCCAAGTAACGGACTACGAACGAGTAGTTTTGCAGTTGCGGCTGACGAGTAAAATAGTTTCAAACAGTTCGATTCTTTGATAGAATCGATGTAAACACGAAACATTCGATTCCCATCCGATACACATTTGCCAACTGGAAGTAATCCGGTTTCGGAGCTAGTTCGTTATCTTTCTTTTCGAATCGAGTTGGCGGCGATCCTCGTTAGTCTTATGACTTGTGCACACAGGACTCGAGCGAGCGAGCACGGACGATTTATTCATCAGAGAAACTCGTATCTTATTGTTAGGGACAGTTTAGAGTGGTAGCTTCCCTCGACCTTTGCCACTTAACTTCTTTTCTAGAGTCCCGAAAACATACTCACTTGACACAAACAACCGCCTGGTGTTTCAGAGTGAACGCTACCACCTGACATGGCTACCTGTTTCGACCAACCTTTGTTTCACGCTTCACAAAAGAACGAGGTCATTAGGTACGCGAGAAACCAGGAAGGGTCGAGGGAAGTTGGTCACAGAAGAATACGTTGCCGCAGTACTTTCGCGGGAACCTTTCTTCTATTGCGAAAAGACGTCACTACGACGGTCAATCCCTCGTAGTTCAATAGCCGTTCGAGAGTGGTCCCGCCTCATCCTTCGAACTTCACGATTCTGTTTGCTTTCTATCTGTATCGTTGGCTCGACGAGAAGTAAGGGAGAAGAAAATTTTTGGAGAAACGCCGCAAGTGATCGTTACCATATGAATGGGCGGACCGAGAAACTTTTCACGTCGATGGCTCTCGAGTGTCGACGAGAGAACCGGGGCATTGTTGTTGCGAGTGCGGTCGAACCACTGGGATTCTCTTGTCGAACGCTATAAGCAACAGAATTTTAGTTGATTGTTGTCAGGCAGACGGGAAACGGCCTGCCTGTCGACGGCACTAATTCGCGTCAAATCAATCGGAAGAAAACGGTGAACGAGCGAATGAACTTTCCGGATTACCCGTTCGAACGACGGAGGATCGAGAATACGGTTCAACCCCTCTGTGGAATATTCAAATTACGCATGATTCTTTAATGCATGCATGAATGCCGAATCTGCTCGTCTCGAATGGTTGATTACAGTGGCGACACGCAAAAGTCATCGATAATGGAGATGGGAGTTGAATGGAACCACGAAAAACCTATTCGCCAGACGAAGTTTCAATCGATCGATCGATCGGTCGACACGAACGTTTTGATAATTCTTGTTAGATAATGCGCATCGTTGATCATCGATCGGACGAATGTTCACGATCAGAGGGCATGTTCAAACAAATTACAAGGAAACGCTTACACGATCCGCTGAGCACGTTCGTTGTTTATTCGTGATAAAAGAAACAGCTTCGCTCTCGAATTTATATAAGACGACACGAGACACAAGATGATGGAAATAACGTTAACACGGTGAGGACATCGTGTCATTCTTTTCTTTTTAACGAAACGCATTGTTGATCTCGTTCCACGACGCAGACGTTCGATCTTCGCGTGTACTGGAAGATACGAGAATGTCCAGGAAAGTCTCTTCTCGATGCGAATTATTATGATCGCCGAAGGTTTGAGAGAAGCGAAGAAATTGCTACCAATTCCGCGAGAAAGTCATTTTTGTAATTACGAGGGAAGCACTTGCACGTTATTCGTTTTAATGAAGCCACTTACGTGAAAAAAAGACAAAGGAACGGAGGAACAACGTACGAGTGGGACAGTCGCGTACAATCGTCTCAGAAATTTCTTCGGTGGAAACCCATCAAACGATCGTTATCGGAGCGGAGTGACCAATGAGCGAGCGAAATTCCCGAAGACAACTCGAGATCGCTTGAAACGAGGGTATCGTGAAGTTATGCCGTCGGTGGAATGTTTTGTAATTATAAGAAAAAGATGAAGTCGATGCTGGGGAATAGCTGCGTGTAATCAGCTTTATGCTGGCCCGGTTTATCCGCGACCTTGCGCTGGATAATATCGTGGAAGGAGATCAGAGAACCGGGAACTCTAGCGCGACGGTTTTGTGACCATTTGGTTCGCGGGCTCTCCGAAGGACCCGCGACAGATCTTACGACAAAGAGGTCACCATTGAGGGTGGTGAACGTAATGTTCTAACTCGAAGTGAAGAGATGACGGTGACTCCGTCTACTACCGATGTCGCTGACAAGGCAGTCTCGACGGACGATGGTGGCGGTGGAATGGAGGTGGCACGTCTCGAAGCCGTCCTTGCTGCTCTGGTGGAAACAAAGGTGGAGGCCATCAAAGCCTCTTCAACTTTAAGTAAACGTTCCGGTAGTGCACCGACTAGTCCTCGCCGGCTTAGACTAACTTCCACTTCGACCGCGTCCTCTTCGCTGAACCACCACCATCATCATCACCATCATCAGCATCGAAGAAAGAGCCATTACCACCATCACCATCATCATCATCATCATCATCATCGTGGCAAGAGGCATGACTCCGCGCCTTGCGACGCGTTCATCGAGGACGACCGCCACCAGCATAGTTCACGTCATGGTAAGTAGTACGCCCTTTACTTTGGTTTGTGATTGATGCCAGCGCCTGGGGAAAATAGTACTTTATAAATAAACTACTATTAATAAATATTTTAATAAAATATTTTATTTGATACAGTAATTTTTGAAAATAAAATATTTCATTCGATGCAGTAATTTTTGAAAATAGTATTCTATTTGAACAATATTGATAATATTTGGACTTTGTTTTTATTTCCAATTTCAATTTTAAATATTATTGCTGAAAATAATAGTTTGCATTCCATAGATTTATGAGTAGAAATAGTTTCCTGGTGATAAGATACACTGTATGTTTATTACCTAACCTCAGCAGGCACAAAAAATACAATATTCTATTTTGTGCTTTAGATTATTAAAATAGAAATATTTTATTTTGTGGTTCCCATTGTTCAAATAGAAATATTTTATTTTCGAAATTGTATATCTTATTTAAAATACTATTTTCTTTAAGCAAAATAAAGTCCAAAATATTTAATAGTATTAGAAGTACTTGTTTCGCTAAATAATGTACACCTCTAATTGATGATGATTTGACGGCACGATTGCGAAGGGATTCTGTTTAGGGGTTGAATTCAACTGTTAACTTGTATAAACAATAGCTTTTGTGTTCGGACTACGTTAAAAAATAAATATTATTATTATTATTTATTATAGACAGACTAAAGCCCTTTTTCATATAATTGAGAGATTAAATAAATATTTCAAATAGTATTTCCACTAATACAAAAATCTCTGGAAATATTTTTATTTTTTATTTCAAATACTATTTTACCCAGCCCTAGACTAACAATTAGTTACTGGTATGATTAAGTATCGGTACGAGACTCGGCATCGGGAACATCCTGTATCTCTCGTCGTGGATTTCGTTTCATTTCAAATTATCTGATTTCGCGGTGAAGTTTGATTAAGACGGTACTCAAGATGGGAGATACACAAAACGATTCAACGACTTTTCTTTCACGGTTCCACAAATGAATTCTCTCGACCACCGTCGACAGTGGTCGAATCAAAGGGAGGATTGACTTGGGAGATCTTTAACTGGTCGACCGACTGCAGGAGAGGTCTTTTTCTCTTTTACATACCGACTCAGCGTTGCAGTATTGAAGCAATCGGGTCAAATGGTGCAAGTTTAGCTCATTGAATGATTAAATCATTACATTGCTTCTGTGTTGTACAGCTTAACAGTGGAACAACACTACAGTCCATAATTATTATGTTTTAACATTTGGTTAAATTTCGTCGAAGAAAGCGTTGCTCCTTATCATTATTATGTGCACTTATTATGTTAATAATAATAATATATTAGCAGACGTATAATAATAATAATAATTAGCAGACGTCCCAAAAATCCAATGTTAAATTAATAATAATCACACAGTGTTTGTTTCAGTACTTTAGCACTTACAAAATATATTTAAACAAAACACGTAAAAACACAATTTATAAAAGTGGAAATGGAAACTTATATTCGTATCTATAATATACGAATAAAATATTAAATACTTTTTTAGGCACAATAGAGACTACCGTGCTAAAAAAATATTCCATTAACCTAGTTGATTTTTCCTTTGAATATTTTGAAAATCGTGATATAGCCGGGAACGAAGTAATTCTATACGAAAAAATTATTCAACGGCATCGAGCAAAATTTAGTCATATGATATTCTGTTTCCGAGTACTCGCGTCAAAGACACGCACTGCTGAATAAAATCTAACTAACGTATCTGATTATGTACCTTTTCTACTTATTGTAGACACTAGATCATGTTTCTCATATATGTTATAGATTTTTTCGTATCGAATTACTTCTTTCATAATCGTCATCAATTATAGATCTATACGCGGATTTTTATGCAAAACAAAAATTGACTACATCAGTTACAAGAGATAGAAATCAAAGCCGATTTTTTCGAAAACTAGGCTTCGAACGAAACAAATTTATTCCATATTTTTTACTTATTTTCTCATGCATAATCAACTCCCATACGGTTGCACCAGCCAAGCTCTCACACTACCTCCTTTTACACGAAACAACTTAGCCGTTCTTTAGAGGCTTATAACTCGATGCTGGAGGCAGATGGATAGATATCATTTCGTACAGTTGTTAAATGCTACCATGTCTCAATATTGAAAAAACATTAATCTTCCAACAATAGTAGGTTCTAAGATATAGGACCTCAAAAAAGTCACTGACTGACTGACAGATGATCAAAACCTTTTGGGTACTTCCCATTGACCTACAAGCTTGGGTACATAGGTCCATCATAACAAACACTCAAAGAAATAATTATCAAAGTTTGAAATTTTACACCTTAAAAGGGTTGTATTAAAAAGAAAAAACATTACCAAAATAGGTACGTAGGATAGAACATAGCAGCATAACATACATAAGTATACGTTTTATTAGCTTCGAAGTTACAACAAATACTGATGAAAAAAAACAATCAACAAAAATTGATGAAATCTCAACAAAAACATCCTGTAAACAGGAGCCAAGTTCCTATGGTCTTAAAAAGTTGCGAGATCAAACAAAATACGGCCAAGTTCGTTAGCTTAGAAACACCTCGTGCAATACTGAAAAAAGTGTTTGTAAAAATTAGTTTAAAAGAATGCTATTTAATTTTTAAAGAGTTACATAGAGGGCTAAATTATATAAACTTGGCCGCTGCCTAACACCTTCTTTTATGGCCATTGGTTTAAAAAGTAACGGCCAAGTTTGAATAATTTAATTTAATAACTTAAACGCTTTTTTCAGTATTGCAAGAGGTGTTTCTAAGCTAACGAACTTGGCCGTAATTTGTTTGATCTCACAACTTTTTACGACCATAGTTTTTGTTGGGATTGAAATATTACTGCACAAAGAAATTGTATGATAATAATTAAACTGCGGATTTAATGCGTTTATAACAAAAACGAATTTCGATACATTATTTTCAACATTGAGAGAAATTTTTACTCCGGTCTTGTAGCTCGCATAAAAATATTTTACATAAAAATACGCAGTCCGATAATCATAGAAAACTGAATTAGTGACCGCAGAATACACAAACCCTTTGTCTCATTGTTTCAAATATTGGAAACTTGGTAGATGTATATAAACTTTCGTGACTGAGGGCGTTTCAATTAGAACACAGTCCTGGGCACCGTGTACAAAAGACTTCGATTTCAAGTGAAATGGCCCGTCGTGCTTATTAGGCAGTAACAACTACGGGTGGCCACTGTGTCGTAAGCTGTG
Organism: Lasioglossum vierecki; assembly: GCA_028455595.1. Classification (NCBI taxonomy): domain Eukaryota; kingdom Metazoa; phylum Arthropoda; class Insecta; order Hymenoptera; family Halictidae; genus Lasioglossum; species Lasioglossum vierecki. Next base: position 21,302,519 of record CM052334.1, on the reverse strand, counting down.
TTACGATCGAAAGCACGTATTCATAAGCGTGCCAGTAAACGAGGGTGTTAAAGCGCGCCACACTGTTCTCTCATTCTTATGTGATCATACTTACAATGACTCCCAAAAATATTCGGACACTACCTATAACTAACTTTACGATTTGATAATTCGTTTGTTGATAAAGCAATCGCTCCCGGAATTCTTTCCAGTAATAACACATTTATTAATGTTGATAAACATATATAATTTATTTGAAAAATATACATACGTTTCATAATAAAAATTATTAAACGAAATAATGTACCATTTGTGGCTCACAAAAATATTCGGACAATATTCATTTTTCGATTTAGATAATGTAATTCAGCATTACAAAAGTTTAATACTTTGTGGCATAACCATTTGGTTTAAGAACATATCTTAACCTGTTTGGCGTATTATTTGTAATTTTTTAAAAAATATTCAACAGTTATATTCGACCACTCGTCAACGACCATAGCCTCGCTGCAAACACCGGTTCCCGTGCGATCACCGAAGTTGAACAGTGTTTGACGTGGGCCGGGCTGGGATGGGTGACCGCATGGGTATACAGTATACTTCAGGCGGTGACTTGTCTGGGTACTGGCCACGTGTTGTTGGCAAAAAAGGTGGTTCGGAACCCACCATAAAAAGTATTACTAGCGCAAAGAAAGAAGGCACAGAATTTCGTCAGTGGGGTGCAAGGGGAACGACGAATCCCCACTCTTGGCGCAAGGCTCCATGCCTTTTGTATAGCGCGTAGTGGGAGACCACGTGGTACATACGAGTTTCTCGTGCCTTCTTTCTTTGCGCTAGTATTAGGTCCCGTTGGATTTGATTGAAATTAGGTGATAGGTGAAATTGGAAAGAGAAGGGAGTGGTGTGTATGGACTTGAAACCCTAAGGGGACCAAGTAATCTTCCTTTATCCTTCCTTTATCCTATATTCGACCACTCAGTTGAAAGTCTTTGTTTTAATTCGGATATCAATGTAGTTGGGGTTTTTCGAATTTTTCTATCTAATTAATCCCGTTAATTCTCAATAGGATTAAGATCCTGTGATTGAAGCGGCAGATGAAGAATTTTGAGGCGTCGGTATAATAAACATTATTTCGTTTAATAATTTTTATTATGAAACGTATGTATATTTTTCAAATAAATTAATGTTTATCAACATTAATCATAAAATTAATTATACCTAGTGTCCGAATATTTTTGGGAGTCACTGTACGTACAATTACTTTTCTTGCAATTACTTCATCAAAGGCGAACGAAACAAGCTTGTTTTGACAATACAACATGTTGAAGAACTTTTTTTTTATAAAATATATTTGATTAAATCTTGCAGCATTAGGATATCGATAAAAACTAATGCTAAAATAAATAAACAAAAATAATTGATTGTACAGTGCAATAATATGTTATAACTAGACTCTGCAGATTTTTGTATTAAATCACTGAACGAAACTTTATACTGAACTGATATTTATCAGAAAAATGAGTGGAATACATAAAACACAATAAAAAAATGTAAAGAATTTAAAAATACTGTTCTTTGCTCGATATGAAAAGAGCTTGTTTATCGATTTTAAAAAAACTCATATGGCCGCAGAAATTAAACGAAGCTTGGATGCGAATTTGATTGGAGGATGTATCGACTGAAAGTTGCATTAATCTTATTTTTATTCATGAAATAATCGCATTAACGGTTGACGGTATTGTATAAGTGGATATTCACGTGTTATATGTGACCGAAAATGTTTGAAGAGTTCACCAGATAAATCCTTGCACGTAATTATTTTTGATACTTTCGAGTTGGAGATATTTAAATGCAGTAAATCATGAATTGCATTATATGTCGTTTTATATGGGAATCATTGTTTTTTTGTCGATTACAGTTTATTTTATATTCCATCGAATCTAAGATTAACGCGAGACTCACCTAAAAATAAATCTTACTCTATGTGGAAGTAGATCGATGCAATTTATATTTTAATATAGGGTTAGCTTACGTCAAAGAATGCTTCGAACAGGATTCTGAAGTAAATCGATAAATTACGAGTGGTAGTATACGGGACATGGTTTGTTTTTTGAAAATCGAATAAAATGTGCAATGATACATATAATCAATTGAAAGCTGTTTTAAGTGTTGAAATTTGTTTCATGTCAGATATTCATAATAATACTACTATAATTTTATGCTAGGTGGTATTCGAGTGTTGTACTTTGTTTAGTTTTTAGTAAGAACTTAATCGCTGAAAGAATAATACGTAGTAGATAGTAGGTCTTTATTTGCAGTGGTCTAAATAATGATAGGTTCACTTTAATTTGTTAATATAATGTTGTGGTTAATGCAGTATTTTTTTATTACTTATATTATGATTGTACTTATTATTATTTATTTATCCTAATATACAATAATTGAAATTTAGTTGCGAAATAAACATAGGTTCATTATGTACTTTTACATAAAAATAAAAAAAAATAATTCAGTACGTAGTTGAACCTCCCTTGTGTTTTATAACTTCAAATATTCTGCGTGGAATTGATTTAATTGATTTTTGTGATATTATTAATTCGATTTTAGATTACGCCTCTTTAATCCCATTTCTCAATTCTAAAATAATGCTATACTGTTTTCGATTGCCATTACCGTATACCTTCCGTGATAATATTCAGAGCAAATAGTATTTTAAATAGTAAATAATAAATAATCCTATTTATTTGAGAGTATGTGTACAATTTTGTGAAGTACAATATTTTGTACAATTTGATGCAGTAATTTTTGAAAATAAAATATTTTATTTGATGCAGCAATTTTTGAAAATAAAATAATTTATTTGAGGCAGTAATTTTTGAAAATAGTATTTTATTTTAAAAATATTCAAAATATTTGGACTTTGTTTATATTTCCAATTTCAATTTTAAATATTATTGCTGAAAATAATGGTTCGCATTCAATAGGCACAAAACCTCAGTAGACACAAAAAATACAATATTCTAATTTGTGTTCCAGATATTAAAATAGGAATATTTTATTTTGTGGTTCCCATTGTTAAAATAGAAATGCTTTATTTTGTGGTTCCCATTGTTAAAATAGAAATGCTTTATTTTGTGGTTCCGATTTAAATTTTAAACGCCAAACGAAGGATCCTCATACATGCATTCAATTACAGCTTCGATCTTCAATTACATGGGGGATTTAATATTACCGTTCATATCAAAGGTATTGTTAATATTGATCTATTTCCATCCATTTCCATCAATTTGAGTATATGTTATATTCGAAAGTGATAATAATGTGGCATTTACTACCACATGATTATAATATAAACGATTTCCTTTTCCAATAAATTAATCAACTATTGAAACACACATATTAACAACCTTGAGCTTCGAATTGATACGTCTTAGGGATTTTCTTTCTACCGCGGTTCTAGTAATAAATAAATAAATAAATTCTAGCCTTACGGCGCGGTGACTGAATAAGTGAGTTTTAATTAAATCAATTTTTTGTCTTGTTTTTTCTCTTCTCTTGTTCATTGCGTCACCGCTGCGCGACACTAACGCTACGCTTAGTGCAACCTGCCGCCGCAAAAGTATTTTAGCGTTATTTTAAAGTTAAAGGTTATAGTGTGCTAGGTCGTTGATTTCGTTTCGACACCAGCAATAATATTATTAAGTCAGAAATATATAGTAAAATTTAAAAAATTGACGTGATCCCCATTTTTATAAACAAAAAAATTAAACCGATTTAGAAATTCACTAAAATAATGCACTAAAAAGTATGAAACAATCTCCATTTTATAAAATAAATTTTATATTGTGGACTTGGAAATGAGTAGGTTGGAAGAGAAGATACATTAATATGTGAAAGCATGTAGAAGAATTCAAAGATTTTAGTAATTTCCATTGTCGAAAATTTTCAATTTTGCGCCGCCTTCGAAAATATTCTATTGTATTTAATATATGTATATTAAATTATATATTTAATATATATATATATATATATATATATATATATATATATATACATGATTAATAAACTTCGAAACTGCTCAACGTAGAAAGCTGGGGTTTGAACCATTAGACGCGGCGTTTCTTCGGGAAGGTTTAAAAGCAAACCGCATTCAAAAAAGTTTATTGGTTCAAAAGTTGTGACGTAATTACCACTTTTTCTCCCTCTTTTCGGTACGTTATTGCTTATAACTTTTGATCGGATGGACTTTTTCGAATGTGGTTTGCTCTTAAACTTTCCAGATAGAAGGGCAGAGATAGAGAGAGTCAGAGAAAGAGATAGAGAGAGAGACAGAGAGACAGAGAGAAAACTAGAGTGCAATGCGAAAAGCGAAATGGAATTGAACGAAATAGATTATCACAAACACGTTCAGCATGTACATGGTTTTAAAAATACTGTGCCACAGCAACGCGTGACAGGGGAAAGCTAGTGTCTTATAAAATGGAAATTATTTCATACTTTCAAGTGCATTTTTTGTAAGTGCATTTTTAAATGATCTCGGGAATCGTTGCTTCTACTGCCAGAATGAAATCACAATTTTCAAATCTGTTTAAAACCGCCTGTCTGTTTATGGAATTTAGACCGTTCGGTCTAAAGTTACTGCCCTGGCACTCGTTAACAGCATTAATCTTGCATTTCAACTCGCCTACTCAAGTACATATCGCTCTAATATTAACAAGGCTAATTTTAATCTGGAACCGTTCCCCGATAAAAGAACAAAAACCGCGCAGGCTGTTGTTTAATCGATTCCGGCCACGGTGTAGAGATATATTATTTTGTTCACAATTCAAAGGAGTCTATTTCTGGACTGGAAGCGAATGTGCAATTACTGTTTCCACTACCAAATGTGGTCCAGACATTATGTACTCTCAGAAAAAATGTGCATGCAGTCCTTTGCGAGTGGTTTATCAATGAATTCATATTGCACAGAGAACCGAAATGGACTTTTCTGTTCTAGAATTGGCCAGTGTACAGATTTGTTAAAGAAATATGCTAATTGCAAGATAGAAAATTGCTGATACAAACATTTATTCTTCCATTTATCCATTTTACCACGTTACCACGTTTTTATTAGCTCGCTTTCTTGTTTGTCTGTTTGTTTGTCTGTTTGTTCGGTGGCAAATTTTGCAATTGATTTTAAACTAACTTCCTGATGAGCTAGAGACTTGAAATTAAATACATGGCTCAGAACTGGATGACAATGCATTATTCAAAAAAAAAAATTTTTTTAAAAGTCTTACCGTTTCGGAGAAAATAACAATTAAATATTTACCTTTTCCCCCCCCCCCCCCGCGAACTACGTCATCGCGTTCAGCGATCCCCACTTCGTTCGACAACCCCCTCTACTTTACTATGCGTGCGCACTCTGACTCGTCCCCACTTCACGGACCCATTTCGCCCCGACGCGCGAACCATCAGTAGTGTAGTACATCATCGCGCGACGATCGTGACCGGTAGTGCATCATCGCTTTGTTTACCAAGTGAAATTTACAGTAAGCTTAGTGAGTATATAAAGTATTAATAAAGAGTGATAGAAGTATTAACACAAGACTAAAAAGCAGAAAATAATTATTTAAATAAAATAAATTTTTAAAAATACCACGTTTTTAAAAACGGACTAAAAAGTATAAAATAATTTTTCCTCGTGCTATACAGATTCCTAACCTCGTATAGATAGTCCTGAAAATTTGTGATTGTGAATTTTGAATAGCTGTGAAAATATTTGTGAGATTTAAAACGAAAAACGTGGGGCGCAAAATGCATCAATTATCTATCGCATGCAAAACTTTCAAAATTTCTTTCGTCAATCTTAGCTAAAATTGTTGGTAAATCAAGCTATCATACTGTTGATAGCTGGCAGTTAGTCAAGGAACTTAGATCTATTACTATAACTAATGACATGCAGTTGATTTGGCAAAATTTCAAAAACAGGTCCTATAAACTTCAGGAATACAGTTGTTATTCCTTTTGTTAACAATATCTCATTTGATATTCAAAGGATCTTCAGAAGTGTTGGCATTCACACAATTTTCAATATTCCTTTATACCTAAAACAATGGTTTCCTCCCATTAAGGATAAGATACCGTTAACAAAAAACTGTAACGTTGTTTATGAGATTCCTTGTATGGGATGTAATACAACATATATTGGACAGACTGGCAGACATTTGGACACACGTATAACTGAACATGAGCGTAACATTTTCTTGCCTCCTACGCAGCATACTGCGTTGACCAAACATTCGTTGGAATCTGACCATCCATTTGATTTTAGAAATGTCAAGATTATTGACAGAGAATCTAATATTTTTTGTAGGGTAATATTGGAAACTATCCATATGATTAAAAACAAAAGCGTAAATCTCAGATATGAGACACCTAAGATACATGACTATTACGCGGCATTACTGAGGAAGTAATGTTTATGATGGGTTTTCTTCCAATCTCACATTAGATTCTGTCTTATTCTTCTATTTTTCTTCAATCTTTGAAAAAAATTTTTTACATGGTCACACATGAATTCTTTAGAGAATTCTAGTTTAAACATTCGTGTTCAAGTTACAGGTGTTTTCAAATCTGCCGCCAATTTGATGCTCTTTTACCACCATTGATCGATATCGATTGGCCAATCAGTCAAGTTCTTATTTACCTAGGACACCTCTGTTTTGTTTACTGCTAGAGAGCACGCTTCCCGTGCTTCAGTTACATTTTGCCAGCCATGTAGATGAAATGGTATTTTGTAATTCGTTAATATGTGTTTTACAGTTTTTGTCCTTCTTATCACAGCAAGTACGTATTTAATTTATTTTGTGGTTTTCACGGCTGTGTTACACTACGGTTATTTGAAGCTTGGTTCTTCAAAATATTGATTCCTATTTTTCGTTTCAGACGCAAAAATTTGGTTCTCTTGATAATGATCCGCATTTGGATCGAAACGTTGAGAAATTTAAATATTTAATTTGCACATTTGTTGTGTTTTTTCTCTATAATTGATCGAACCTGGCGCCGATATCATTAAATTATCTTTATCTGTACGAGGTTAGGAATCTGTATAGCACTAGGAAAAATTATTTTATACTTTTTAGTCCGTTTTTAAAAACGTGCTATTTTTAAAAATTTATTTTTTTTAACACATTCCTAAATATTATATTTACTACACAATGACCACTATATTATTGAATACTGTGAGATATATCTCACTAATAATCACTAATAAATCCGCTCATTATAAACAAACAAAGGTCAATCGAGTCTTAATAAATACATTTAAGCAAATAATTGTGCAATGACCCGAGAGCAGAGGAAATACTAAAAGATTGTTTTTCTGAATTTCACGTTTTATCGCGTACGATGTATTTCATTTTGGTACTTTCATCGCAAGCACTATGTATCCTTGAAGCTCTGAATCTTCTTTTCACGCACTGTATATGTGTATTGCTACAAGGGATTGAGCACGCCGGCGGCCATGTTACGTGTAGGTTATTCGAATGTGAAAAGGAGAAATCGTCAACTCATTCGGCATTTCTGTTTCTTTTCATAGTCCTTTCTGTAATACTTTTTTTACTTTCAATATCTTCAGGAATAATTACAACGCTCATCGCAAGTAAGACAGACAGTATAAAAATGGTTCAAGGTTGGCGTGACTCTTGTGCTCTCTAAGACGTGTGCAAGATGTAGGTCCGCTATGGATTCGCAAGAGGATTGTACCCACAAAGACCTTATCCCTATCAGATCTTTCAACGGCCGTGTAGTCTCGAGATCTATGACGCGTTAATGGCACTTCAGTGCGAGATCGAGGGCACCAGAAATGCACGCATTTAGTGCAAGTTTAGTGCACGGTAAAGTGACACATTCTAAATTTTTAATTCAAACAGTTGCCTACTGTACGTAGCATAACTTGTTAAGATATTTGTCGCTATAAATCATTTTTTGTAAATATGAAAATCTATCAAAGCATAACCTATAGTTGGCGTATCAGACGCAGAGAAAGCAAGAGAATCTCTTCTTAAAATCAGGAACCACTTGACTGTCTTACAAAGAGATGTAGTGACTCCCCTACGAATATTCGGACACTCTTAATAAGACGATAACTGTTTTTCATATTGTGCTATACGAGTTAAACTTTTTTCGGAAGTTAGAGCAATTAGTTTGCTACAGGATGCGAAAAAAATTTTTATAAAAATTCCAATTGATCAGAATTGTGGAAAAAATACTAAAAGTTGCATAATGCAACTTTTTATGTCGACCTATATTGAAAATTTAAAAACTACGTTTTGTAGATCAGTGTCAATTAAACATATTCTGAAAATTTCGTTAAAATCGGGCGACGTTACTGAGCTGCAGACGTTTAAAGATAGTAAAAATTGCAGATTTTCACGATTTTTCTGTAGTTTTTTTCCGTATCCACCGATTTCTATGAAACTTCCACAGTGTATATAATTGACACAGATCTATAAAACGTAGTTTTTAAATTTTCAATGTAGGTCCACATAGAAAAGTTGTAAAATGCAACTTTTAGTATTTTTTCTGCAATTCCGAACAATTGCGAGTTTTGAGAAAATTGTTTTTCACATCCTGTAGCAAACTAATTGCTCTAGCTTCCAAAAAAAGTTCAACTCGTATAGCACAATATTGAAAAAGTTATCGTCTTGTTAAGAGTGTCCTAATATTAGTGAGAGTCACTGTAAGCAACCATTGAATTCAATTTGCAGCTGCATTGTATCTGATTTTATGAAACATTTCGAAACTACTTTTGAGACCTAACTACGAATACAGCTATAGAAAAGTATAATGTCAAATATTACTATGCACGTGTGCCTTGTTTCGTTATAAACGACGACTTCGAATTGGCCGATGTGTCTCATAAGTAATTGCGCCTGTCATTCCCAGATGAAATGTGCTAGATGAGCTTCGCTTACATGTGTCTCTATCGAGATTATGGGCATCGATGTTTGACTGTATAACCAACAGGCAGTAATGTGTGTCGATCCATATATGTGTCTCTTATCATATGTGTAACTTGCGAATATATGTATGTATGTATGCATCTATAGCACTACGCTTGCAACTTCGGTAGTTACAGATGAATCTCTTGTGTTACACTTTGTCAAGAACCGGTTGCAATTACTTAACCTAAACCCGGCGCATATTGCGCTCGTGTTGAGCCTTTGTGCGTACACTGTGATAAATAACTAACAATTTGTAGTAAAACTATAGTGTATCGGTCATATACCTCGTAGACTTTAACGAAGTTAGGTTTACTTAAATAGATTGTAATAAAAATTGACTTTTATGAAGATTAACCCTCGTACGCTCCTCGAAAACCAGTTTTTTAAAAAGTCGGTTTTTGTATAAACCATAGACTCTAACGAAGCTCTGTTTGCTTAAATAGATTGTAATAAGGTGCGTTCACTGTGATAAATAACTAACAAATTGTAGTAACACAATAAGGTAATGTTCTTATACCTTATAGATTCTAACGAAATTAGGCTTGTTTAAATAGATTGTAATAAGGATTGATTTTTATGAAGATTAACCCTCATACGCTCCTCGGAAATGTTTACATAAAAGATCGTCGGGTGATATTTTACACATTTTCGCTTTACATTTCAATTAATGTGTTACATATTATAATATATTTCACTAAAAGATAACTAAATTCGTGAATTTCTTTCTTAAATCTTGCAGTTATTTCATGTATAAATAGCATATTTATGCTCGTCATATACATTTTTCTTACTTTTGCAATCCGCACACGCGTTCCGATCTTTTCCCACACATAATTGGCATCGGTATCCTGTAATTTTTCTTTTTTTTACATTTGGTATATTTGGTGAGCCAGCAATGATTGGTAACGTACAGTGATTGTACAAAGTTTTCGTATACCTTTTAAAATAGAATAACTTTTTTATAATTGTACCAAACGACATGATTTTTTATAATCAATTAGAAACATTAGTTTATGAAATGATATCCAGAAAAGATTTTCACAAAAATTATATTTTACAAGGTTTACGGACACTGTGTACACCCACTGTATTTGTTAAAGCGAGTGATACTTTACCTCTGGATAGTACAGGTCTTCTCCGTATTTCTTATTTATTATTATTGCGGTATTTGGGTGAAATATCACTCGAGGGACTCTTCCGACACTTTTTTTATGACGTTACTATCATAAAGGAAATCTCTTGTGTTTTACATATCTATAGAAATAAAAATTAAATGCTGTTCGTTGGTAAGCTGGAACGATTTGACTAATTTTTTTAAAAATATGTTTGTCATAGTCCGAATAACTTTTCTAAGAGAGAAAAATTAGAAAAGTTTCCCGGAAGAATGAAAAATTCTGGAAAAAATAAAAGTGCTTTTTTCTATGAGATTTTTGTATGAACTCAAGACCATAACTCACGATTCTTTTTTTGTTTTATTCGTTATTATGGTCGTTGAAAACTTCACAGGAAAAAAAATTCGAGACAATTACACAGGAAAGTCAAAACTTGTAAAATCATATTTTTGAAACTGTACAAGTAGCAAGTTGACATGTTAGACTGTGCATTATTGGTTCCTAATGAGTTCGTTGTCGAGCACAGCGTCGAATTGTTATTAGAGAATCACACGGCAGCCTAAATTAAAATAAAATTACGTTTGTTTTAACTTTTATGTTGTTTTGCTATCTGTAAAACAAATGTAGTTATTTTATTTCATTCACAAAACGATCATAAACAAATTTATTGAAATTTGGACAGAACAATGTCTGTTGGGTCAGCTAGTAATATAATATTTTAAACAAATACACCAAGTTATAACACATTTAGAAAGAAATCAAAATATATATTCAAAATATAGAAACATAATATAGTATTTGAGAAGAGAAGATGGGTCTATTTTCATCCGAGGAGCATATGGGGGTTAAGTCAAAAACTATGATAATAAATTGTAGCAACTTTATTGTGGAAATACACAGTCTCAGATTCGCACCTCAATAGCAATTGGTGTATTCTAGTGGACCCGTGATGTGGCTGCAAGCGACTGATGATGGTGTTATAGGGTACGTCTGCTTAGCTTTCAAAACGCGTATATCGCTTCAACACCCCCATATCTCCATCCTGAACGTGATGAATATTTTGATGGGAAATACTCAGATATTTGTAACAGTGACTGCCCGCAAGTTAGTTGTTATCGTCTTATTTATCATAGAACATTTGGTTATTAACGTTGATATTTCTAAATGTTCATTTAACGCTAGATCTGCCAGATGCGTCAGAACGATTTGCTTTTGATTTCCCACAGTTATCGTAATTATACGAATGTTTTCAAAAACAATTTTGAAATAAATTTATTTATTCGAGCACGAATTATAATGAAAATCCTAGGACATCTGAATAAATTCAATCTTATTATTATAAAGTATACATATTGTATACTGTTAATCGCCACTATACTTTCGAATCGAATTTGAAGTTTGTTAAATCAATTTTGCCACGCACTGAAATTAGTTGCTCGCGACTATTCCGGGGTCAGAGTTGTGCTCATTCAATTACATTGTAATTCAATTACTAAGTATTTTAATCAGATGTGTAATTGAAATATAATATAATTGAAGGTGTGTCGTAGGCACGACGCGAGCAGCTAGTAAATTTATAAATGATAAATTCCTTCTGTTTGAAACCTTCACATGGATTTTTCAACCTCTTCTTCCCTATTACTTAATTTTTCATCATTCAATTACAATGTTTTTTATAATTGTACTCCATTGCAACTACGAATTACATTGTAATTTAATTGAATGAAGATCTGAATTATAAATTACAATATAATTCAATTACTTTGTAATTATAATTCCGGAGTAATTCAATTGTAATTCTGCACAACTCTGTCTGGGGTTAATGAAATCTCTTTGTTACTATCTGACTTTGGCCTGATTAGATTCCGCGTGTTTGTGCCTATTAGATACAGACCTGTATTGCGACTGTTAAGCAAAATCCTGTATTATGATATTTACTCTATTTCTCGTATTACAGATGGTAAGCTTTTTGAAATATCGTGGAGTTTATAAAAGATGTATTAATGTTCTCGGAACACTGGTCTGATCAATTTTTACTTAGAAGCAATTCTGCAATTTATCAAATTCAAATTTTGATTTATGTTCAGATCATCTTCAAGAAAATTCATAATTGCGTCTGTAAATTATAAAACACAAAATTATTATATTTACTATATTATTACATTATTATATTATATTACTATATTATTATTCTGTTATTCTATTATATTACTATA
>CM052334.1:21256400-21284570 GCA_028455595.1 Lasioglossum vierecki | reverse complement strand
AAAATACTAGTGTACACATCATTTCGCTGGGGTCATGAGAGACCCTATGGTGCCATTACAGGGTTAACCTAACGAGCTGACGGTTGATAGTGTTACTAGGTCGTATAGTGTACCTCTAAAGTGAAACGAGTGCCAAACATATCCTTCTTTCGAACAAACGCTTCGACTTTGTGTCGATATTCTATTTTCGATCGATGAAACTTCTCCATGGTCACGTGTACTTTGTTGAGCCTTTTATGCAACAGCCGTGCAGGTCTCTTAGATAGCAATGCAATTATTTCTTCGAGGTACATATAGGCTGCTAGGAGTATTTCGCAGGGAAACTTTAAAAATCTGAAATATTCCGTGGTTAGATAAAGAACATTGACATTTTTGGAAGGTGATAACACGGTGATAAAAACAACCTACGTTTCAGTATATTTTACTGGTATTCGCATGCAGGTTAAGTAATTTGATCTGGTCCAACAGGGTGAAGGTAATATAATAGTTGAGGTAGTTGTACAACTTTTAATTTGAACACGTCTACGAGGATAGTGGCCAAGTAATTGGATTAGAGCGTCTCAAAGCGCGGCGGGGTTTTGAAAAAGATTTACTTAATTACTAGTCAGAGTTTTTCCTTTGTTGCTGTGCAGTAAAGTTCAACTATTAGTTGGGAACTATTTTCTTATTGTGATGTTAAAAATATATAATGATCTGTTCAAATTAATTGTTTATCTGTTCGGACTATATAAATTGTTAGGATAAAATTTATATGAACATAATAATGATCATTCTAAATTTAGTCAGTTCATTCTAAAATGAAAAACATAGATAGTATAAAATTGATTCATGTAATTGATATTCGCTACGTTTATCAATTCGGACTATAAATTGTCAGGATGGAATTTATATGAACATAATAAGGATCATTCCAAATTTATTCAGTTCAAACTAAAATGAACAACATAGATAGTATAAAATTGATTCATGTAACTGTTATTCGCTATATCCATCAGTTCGGACTATAAATTGTCAAGATGGGATTTATATGAACATAATAATGATCATTGTAAATTTATTCAGTTGATTCTAAAACGAAAAACATAAATAGTATAAAATTGATTCATTTAAATGTTATTCGCTACGTTTATCAATTCGGACTAAAAATTGTCAAGATGGGATTTATTTGAACGTATAATAATTATTCTTTTAATCATTTATGAAATATAAATATATACATCAATCCAAATTCATTAGTACATCCTTCTATCATAAAGTAAAAAATAATGCGAAAAGGCAACATGATATACAAGTTTATTCTTCGTTATTAGAGTACGTTGTATATTGAAAACGTGTGAAATGTCACGTCACACGAGTGGATTTTATTATGCGATTGATAATATGCAGATACGGCACTTTGTGAATCCTGCATAAATTGAGCAGGAGTTAATATCGAGGATGTCCTCCTGCGACATTCAAACATCAATCTCGACTGTAGTACTTCGTGTTCCCCTTGGTGCATCAATTTTGCATGCAGTGATATATTAAAATTTGTTTACGGACAAAACTTCTTCGGACTGACATTTTCAGTGCAATTTTTCATGTCAGTTGAATAGCTGGTAGATGTAAAGATCTTTTTAGTAAAAGAAATGTTTAAATGAAGACGAAATACTTTTTCATTTCAAATTTTATGCTGACGTGTTACATTAAGCTTCGACTTAAATTGTGTAAATTCATGCTGTTTCGATCTATACGTAAAAATACGTGATAGTTGTCCTCTGCTGTTCGATTAATAGGTAACATCTTGATATTTTGATATCGACACGAATTATTATACAACTCCCACGAAGTATTTTGCATTGATGTAAAAAAAATAAGGAAGTTACAGGTAAGAAAATCAGTGAACATTTCTTTTTACATAAATAATATCGTCCACTATATCATTTGCAATCGATAGAAATGTAATGCTTCTAAATATTTCTGTTATCCTTATATTTCTATTATCCTTCGAAAGCATTACTACGAGCAAACACATATTCGCTGTACAATATTTAAAGGTTTACAATAAATTATCTAGCGCATCTATCATACAGTTTATTATTATTCAGATTCGAAGATTGTCAGATTGAAGTTTCAAAATACAGAAATAAAAGTTGTTAATAAATTAAATGGTTATGCTTCGTATTCATGTTTCCGCATACAGCATATGCTATGCATTGCTTCGTTCCACGCTGATACGCTGAATCATTTTTCAATTCGATCGAATAAATTTCAAACACCGTCTTCTCAATCTGTGACGGAACATAAAACTATGCTATCGAAATTGCAGAGACACACCTGCGTGAAACGATAGAAGTATCATTGTAAATCTCGTATCTATTAACACTAAACCTACCACTGCCGGTCAAATATGCGTTTCTATATTTTTCATTTTACAATTATTGAAATTATGAAACTGCTTACATGAAAATTGATTCGATAAATTAATTTGTCCAAGCAAATCAATCTTCTTCTGTCTTCCTCTATATTCTATATATAAATAAAAATTAAATTCTGTTCGTTGGTATGCGCATCACTCGAGAACGGCTGAACCGATTTGGCGATAATTTTTAAAAAAATGTTTACGATAGTCCGAATAAGGTTTTTCAGGGAAGAAAAATTAGAAAAGTTACCCGGAAAAATGGAAAATTCGGGGAGAAATGAAAGTACTTTTTTCTATGCAATTTTTGTATGAACTCAAGACCATAACTCACTATTCGAACGATGGATAGTGTGTAATTCTTTCTTTTTTTTGTTCGTTATGGTCCTTGAAAAGTTTACAGGAAAAAAATTCGAGGCAATTACAAAGGAAAGTCGGAATATTCGGACAAACTGAAAAATCATAATTTTTGAAACGGTACAACGATCACTCAGAAAAACGTTTTTTTCTCATTTTTCCTTTGTTTACACATTTCCAACACCTCTTCACAAATTCACAAAACGATCACAAACAAATTTATTGAAAGGACAGGACAACGTCTGTCGGATCAGCTATTATTTATTATAATAAAAATTGAACAAAATATAAATAGATAGAGCCTGGTCATTTTTAGTAGCTAAAACACTTTAATGGCTCTTTGTGCTCGGTAGTTTTAAGGTTAATCAATCCGCTTATAAAATAATATTATTACAAAGTACAAATTAGCGTTACGAATATTTTTCAATTATATATATAGTGTTCCAGCATAATTGGGGCATATAGGGTGTAGTTTACATGGAAATTGATTCAATAATTAATTAATCTAAGCACATATTGTAATAAAAATTTCACAAAATATAAATAGCTAAAGCCTTGTCATTTTGTAAGCTATAACACTTTAATCGCTTTTTGTGCTCGGTAATTTTAGTGTTAATCAGTTTATAAAATAATATCATTTCAAAGTACAAATTAGCGTTACGAATATTTTTCAAATGTACATATAGTGTTCCAGCATAATTGGAATATATAGGGTGTAGTTTACACACCGAAGTGATACAAATTTTTTGACGTATACACATGTCTGACGAAGCTTAATCTTTTAACTGCAATCTGTTCTCATGCCCTGGAAACAAGTACCAGAAACGTACGTGAGAGAACAACAACCTAACAACAGGCTACATTGCTTGGCCTACTACCCTGCTCTGACCTACTGCCCCACTACAATTTTGTCACACACATTATACACACCGTCGACAGACACAGAATCATTTGAGACACTTACCTGTTCATCCGAGCTATTTTTAATTTTGTCGCTATACAACCTAGCGACGCAAATGTCACGAACTGGATACCCAAAATTTGATAAATTATACTAGACGATCTCTTAACAGATTCGCGATTGAACTGAAAGACAAGTATTTTAAGAACTCGGTTTGCATAAAAGTTTCATTGTAATTTTCTAGGTGGTAGTAAGGCAAAGTAGGATAAGGGGTTGTTGCTCTTCTATAGACGCTTCTATAAATAATACTTTCTTCATATCGCACAAAAAAGTGCATGACTGAAAATTTGAACCACGTGTACAGAAACTTCTACTGTCTACTTAGTTGGAAGCAGAGTTGGACAAAAATTTTATCTACATCAAAATTTCGAATGAAGTGGGTTTTAAATCTACTTTATTTGAAACTTTTGTTTGAATAAAATTTTTGCTCAACTCTGGCTGGAGGAGACAGTACTGTAAAAGGTTTTAATATTTTTTTATCGCTTTTATTGAAAACTGTTAAAAATTCGGAAGACCTGCGGCGCATTAATACTTAGACTGAATTTTCAAGCAAACTGAAAATTCTTTATATGAATTGTAAGAAATAGAAGATAAATAAAAATGTACTTTTATTAGTGATCGTAATAAGCTGAAAATAACGTAATAGTATATTCACTTTTGTTATAAAATTCATAAAATTCACAATCTACTATCCACTGTTATAAATACTATCATTTATGTGTGTATTTATTGTTAGTCTATATATGTCAGAAAAATTCAAGGATTTCTGAGGTACTTACTTTATTGTATTTAACAATACCTGAGATGTCACTTTAAATAAGATATCAGAGAGAAAGATTATCTCGATAATGCCATGTAGCCACTTGAGAATGAACTTCTGGCAGTTATTCTCCTGGGGTGGCTGCGTGGAGTATTGGAAAGTAAGATA
Source organism: Lasioglossum vierecki (assembly GCA_028455595.1). Lineage (NCBI taxonomy): Eukaryota > Metazoa > Arthropoda > Insecta > Hymenoptera > Halictidae > Lasioglossum > Lasioglossum vierecki. The sequence continues at coordinate 21,279,926 of CM052334.1, read as the reverse complement.
TCGAAGAGATGCTGTCATTGTTAGTTAGGTCTGTAGCCTCACCAGTCTTGCTTTCAACACTAGAACTTTCAGGGCTCCATACATATAAATTCCAAATGTTAGCAACGGAGATGTTACCTAAATTCCAATAAACTTCGTAAAAATTAATATATGCACAGCTACTAAATTAGCTATTTTTCCTAAAAATCATAATTCTGTTATATATACGGAGTGTAATTTTTATTAAATGTTCATTGTATAAAACAGAAATTAAAAAACGAAAGTGTATTGTTTCTCTTGAAAATTTTAATGAATCCGAAATGAGACGATAGAAAATTTCCAAACTGTTCTCTACCTTAAGACTCTAATTCCATTAAATAAAAAATAAATAAAAAAATTCACAAAATGTAGGTAATGTCTTCACAGTTTTGTATACATTTCACCATTTTTATCAGAAATGAATAAAATCTACAGTCCTGTTTTCAAGAAGTATTTTCTGTCAAATAAGAGGTACATACGGGTATACCAAGTTTGGTAACTTTTTATTTAATGCAATTGGAATCTCAAAGTAGAGTTTATTTTGCCGGTCGTAGAATCAGAACCCACACGACGCTAAATACACTGTATAAAAAAGCATATCGAAAATTTTAGAATATATATAAAATTTATTCTTATGATGTTTTGTTTTCCGGAAAATCGACTTTGGGTGTTCGTCGAGTGCACGTGCACTTGACTCGACTCGCGACCTGACGCATCTCTGCATTGCTATAGCTTACTGTTCCGGTTTAAATTTGCGTTTATTGTCCTCGGTAATCGAGACATGCAAAATAAAATAGAATATTAACTTGTGATAAAAATGGTAAATGTTGCCTATTCCTTAATTAGAAATTAGAAATCCCTATTGCCACTATTATGTATATTGTTCTTTTTTCCGTAAGTGAATAGCTGAAATTATAATATGTAGCTGTCCACTCTACTCTTAGTTTAAAGGAGTGGGATAAAAAAAGATATTACGTCTTCAACTATCTTCTTCCGAAAAACGGATAATAATACTTCACGTGTGGGTGGAAAATTTCAACCCACACACACCCCATTAAAATATTTAACTCTCGTATGTCCACGGGTAAAAGTTCACCTATTGTCTATTTTAGACAGACACGTACAATTTTTTATTTCACGATTTCGTTGTTATATGATACATTTATTTATCACGTTTAATATTGCATTAAATACAATGCATCCTCTTGTAAAATCTGCCAAAAATACTGTCGCAGTAAAATTATTAATTCTGCGAAGATCCTGTTGTATTTATTATAATTTTACACGATAGCGTGCACAAAATTAATTTAAATTGTTTTCCATGATATGCAAAGTCGTTTGTACGTCTGGGCGCAGCGTTTTTTTTTTTGAAAGTCTATCCGTTTAAGAGAAATAACAAGTAAATATTTTTTTCGTTACGTTTCCCCGCGAAACGCTATCGCGTTTAGCTATCCCCACACCGCGCGACAACGCTCTCTACTTTACTATGCGTACGCACTAGGGTGGTCCTTACTTTTCGACTTTCGAATTTTTTTCGGGACACCCTTAGAATTGTGACACTTGACGAAAAAATAATGTGTGCAAAATGTGAAACCGATCGGATAACGGGAACACTATAGTATATCATTAGTATATATTGTTATATATCGTTGAATTTGTCTTTTTACGCACTATAATAATGTAGAAACAAAATGTAGCATTAATTTTTAAAAAATTCGTCATCTAAAAATCTCAAGAATTGACTTTTCAAAAAAAATTTATTTTGCACTATATTTAATTTAATAAACAATACAACTTTTGTCGAAGAAGTATAGGACTAAAAAAAATTATTTGATACTTTTTAGTCCGTTTTTAAAAACGTGGTATTATTAAAAATTTATTTTTATTTAAATAATTTTTTTATTTACTAGCGGTGGGGAAAAGCTATTACGCGCGTACCCTCTTCTCCGAAGATGGTCAGAGAGGGTAGTGTCTGGTTTGGCTCCCCCCTAACATGAAAGGGGGAATTATATAGTCTTACGCCTCCGCTAGACTCACTAAAACCCCACCGCCAAGGGCTTGAAGGCCTTCTCCAAATCATAAAGTATAGATATTTTATTATTATTACCACGTTTTTATTAGCTCGCTTTCTTGTTTGTCTGTTTGTTTATCTGTTTGTTCGGTGGCAAATTTTGCAATTGATTTTGAACTAACTTCCTGATGAGCTAGAAACTTGAAATTGCATACATGGCTCAGAACTAGATGACAATGCATTATTCAAAAAAATTTTTTTTGAAAAGTCTTACCGTTTCGGAGAAAATAACAATTAAATATTTACCTTTTCATCCCCCCCGGGAGTACGTTCTCGGCTTTCAGTGATCCCCACTTCGTTTGACAACCCCCTCTACTTTACTATGCGTGCGCACTCTGACTCGTCCCCACTTCACGGACCCATTTCGCCCCGACGCGCGAACCATCGGTAGTGTAGTACATCATTGCGCGACGATCGTGACCGGCAGTGCATCATCACTTTGTTTACCAAATGCAATTTACAGTAAGCTTAGTGAGTATATAAAGTATTAATAAAGAGTGAAAGAAGTATTAACACAAGAGTACAAAGCAGAAAATAATTATTTAAATAAAAATAAATTTTTAAAAATACCACGTTTTTAAAAACGGACTAAAAAGTATAAAATAATTTTTCCTAGTGCCATACAGATTCCTAAGCTCGTACAGATAGTCATGAAAATTTGTGATTGTGAATTTTGAATAGCTGTGAAAATACTTGTGAGATTTAAAACGAAAAACGTGGGGCACATGCGATAGATAATAGATGCATTTTGCGCCCCACGTTTTTCGTTTTAAATTTTTATCTCCGTCGGCCCGCTTTCCGCATTCAGCGGAGGTGCCTTTACCGACCCTAACCACGCCTTTCTTAGCTAATAATTAATAAATAAAATAAATTGTAGCAATGCAAAGAGTAACATATTTTATTTCGTGTGTTAGATTGCTAAAATAGAAATATTTTATTTTTAGATACAGATTATTATAATAGAAATATTTTCATTCTTGAAATTAAATATCTTATTAAAAATACTATTTTCTTTAAACAAAATAAAGTCTAAAATATTAAATAATATTAGAAATATTTGTTTCACCAAGTAATGCTCACCTCTGACTAAGAAAATCAGAGAAAATGCTCTTCATTGAAAATTTAATTGAAATCAATCAAAATTATGTCTGCCATAGTTCACCACACTTCGCAGGAGTAATTTAGGATTTGAGGTTAAATTTCAATAATATGTGGAATATTATATCCTGTATACCAGAGACGCATACAACTGTTTAAGAGGAGGTAGAGGATTTTCGGACGTAGCTACATAGTTCTATGGTTCTGAGGCACTGCGATCAGGTTAGGCAATATGTTTGACCCTACATGCCTGATTTTGCACATATTAATTTACTCTAGGGCATTGAACATTGGTCACAGCTATAGAGGTACCTGACCTAAATCCGCCTGACCCGAGTACAGAGAGGAAATGCAAACGACTTCGCAACAATAGCAAACCGTAACTTTTGGTAGTTCTCCTGAGACTATGTCAAGAGAGTTAGCATATTTGTTCTGACGTAGATAAATATCTTTCCAAGAAAATCTGAGATTGTTATGTTAATAAATTATCGATCTCGTAGAAGTGAGTTCTAAAATACGAAAGGAAATTGATTGTATGTACAAAAAGCGCCCACCATCCAAATCAGTATAAATATTCCATTTTGTCGATCGTACGAATTAATAGAAATTAGTTTATGATATCAGCACACAAGTTCGATGAAAGAATCGATAAAGCAATTTTGCAATTTATACAATTTTGCTTTGTTGATTGTTTGATCGAACCTGTGTTCTAATATCATAAACTAATTTCTATCCAAATCAGTGATGGCGAATCTTTTTGAAGAGTGGGTCAATTATTTTTATTTCGTTTTTAAATACTACCTCGTGGGTCACACATCAGTGGCCTCAATTAAAGGGGAGGGTGTAAAAAGGGTGCCAATTATGTGGAAATATTAAACATTTTCTTAAAAGATGAAGTTGACAGTTGAATCTTTTCGGTTCTCACTTTTGAAATAATAAAAAAAGATTTTATATTTTCGTTAGTGATTTATAACTTTATTTTTGTGCAAGTGAAGAGATAAAATAAAAGCAAATATCGAAACTTGATTTGATATCTTGAATTACCGCACTTCAATGCAACGACAAAGCACGCTAAGTTTATGTCATAATGTAATGAGTCACCCAAACGCATAGTTTTCATATTCCACTTGGATTTTTGTTATTTTTTTTTATTTATATATATTTTTTTATAAATCTGATATTACATATTTAAATTTTATAATTGTTTAATATTCTCCATTATCTTTTCTCTTTGTCATAATTTTAAAAAGTCGGTCAATATTACAATAAACGTGTGGGTCACTCACAAAGCCTTCGTGGGTCAGTGGTCTGACAGTGGGTCTGACCCGCGTGTCATAGTTTCGCCACCATTGATCTAAATCTAAAGGTTAAGAAAATTCTTTACAAGTCCGACGTCTTTAATAGGTAATTGTGAATAGAATAATTCGAATTATAAAGCTCGTGATAAATCTTTATTTTTAAGTTTAATATTTTAGTGTTAACCAGATTGTTATTCGACTCTATCACTTTCCCTTGGATTTATACATTTTACCTTAATTTACTGTGACTTAAATTAGAAAATGAAAGGCGTCGGCAAACAATTTAATAGAAACAATGAAAAATATTGACATTAAAAGATGTATTCCGTGTATGTGTATCAGTTGATCATTAGGATCATGGTCATGACAGATCAACGTGTACGATACACATCTCGTTTAGAGACTTGTGGGCAGAAGTAATTAAATTTTCTAATTAAATTCTCGAATTAAATTAATTTAGTTAAATCCTCTACTATTATATGCTTTCTTTGAACATAAATCGAAATTTCAATAACACGAAAGCAAATTTAAGTTTGTCATTTATCATCTGGCACTCAGAGACAATTTTCTAAAATTGTAATTCAATTTTAAAGATATGAATGAAAATGAAATGTCAATTTTAACAAGACCAACAAAGCAATGCTTTCCGCACTTTAGTTGTAATAAATTTGATAATACAGTCTTGATTACAGGATGAAAAATCGTCCACAGAATAATTAATATTCAACATTAAGTCATCCCATAAATTGTGGAAAATGTAGAGAAATAATTCTTACATTTATTTTTAAGCATTAATGTGAACATTAATTTTAATAACGTTTTCACATTTACTATTCAATTGTTTGATTCCTATTCCATGAACTTTGTTGGGTTTTTCAATCTAAACACTTTTAACTTCGTTAAAGCTTTTAATAATTCTACATGAAACGTTGTTAGTTGACATGATCTAATTTGATGAAAAAGCTAGAAACTTTCATTTAAATTCTTATTTTGCAGACAATTTATACTGAGCGTAAAAATCCATAATTCAAATGTTAGTAAATATTAATGGTACCTTCATATCATGCTGTTTATTAGGTATATTGTCTAGCTCATAATTAAAGAGAGGAAAAATGGTATTAGTTTCCTGGACCAGCGGGGATGTATATAATTACTACGTGTATTCCCACGTGCACACTAAATTTAGTTTCTGGTTACCATAGTGGAGCAGAATGTTATCTACCGATGAGGATCATGAATTTCTGAAATGTGTGAATTCGTTGGACAGCCTGTCCCTATTAACCCTTTCATGCTATCCATACTAACCCTTTCATATTATCCAATCTGGCATTCTTACTCTGTTCCTATTTTTGTTTTTCCTTATATTCTTTTAATAAATTTTATCTTTTGTTAATGAATTGTTTCAATCCATTTCGATTTAAAGGTACTGGAATCGTTTATTTATTGTTGAATACACATGACTAATGTCTAACATTCAGATATCTATTAATACGGAAAACGTTTTTCCGTACTACTATAATTATTTACAATTATCATTTTATACGTATTGGATGTGAAAGAAGTTTCATTAATTTTTAAAGAAACAAAAGAGAATAGTTTCAGAGGGGTATGCTAGAGTGAACGTAATTGGTTCTAGAACTTCGTTCGTTATGGCATTTGTTCGTTCTAGCATATACTGAAAACTGAAATATATAGAGTAATCCATTCCAGGCCACAGTGTAAAGCAAAGTTTGCGACCGATACAACGATCCCAACAAAGTAAAGTTCGCTGTAAAATGAAAAATATAAATAGCATAAAATCGATTCGTTCAACTGTTATTCGCTATGTAAATTTTGATGAGCATAAGTGGCATTGTTGCCACTAAGATAGAAACATAGTTAAACCCTTTACGATTTTGTCACGTTTTCGATGATCAAAATTTTTCTTTGTTCTTTAATTTTCTTTAACTTAACTCTTGTGTAGTTAACCAAGCACCCATTTACTGTATTTCTTTTACCAATTCGTTAATGTTCCTCTAAAAAAAATATTAATTCCTCTGAATATTCATTCTATATTGACTAATCTATTAATTTATAGTCTTATAATGAGAGTTTGTGCCAGAGCTGGGGAAAAGAATATTTTAAATAGTAAATGATAAATAATCCTATTCATTTTAAAGTATGTGTACAATTTTGAGAATAAAATATTTTATTTGATGCAGTTAAGTATTGAAAATAAAATATTTTATGCGATTCTGTAATCTTTGAAAATAAAATATTTTATTTGATGCAGTAATTTTTAAAAATAGTATTTGAAAATAGTATTTTACTTTAAGAATATTGAAAATATTTGGACTTTGTCTTTATTCCGCATTCAATAGATTTATGAGTAGAAATAGTTTCCTGGTGATAAGATACACTGTATGTTTATCAACAAACCTCAGTAGGCACAAATTATACAATATTTTATTTTGTGTTTCAGATTATTAAAATATTTTATTTTGCCGTTCCGATTGTTAAAATAGGAATATTTTGTTTTTGATATTGTATATCTTATTTAAAATACTATTTTCTTTAAGCAAAATAAAATCTGAAATATTAAATAGTATTTGAAATATTTGTTTCCCTAAATAATGTCCACCTCTGGTTTGTGCAAACATGTTAACATGTTTAACCCTTACACTAGGTTTAAAAATTTCTTTAATGCCAAAGAAAATAAATAATATCGTACTCTCTTGTCTCCAAAATTGGCAATAAAAACAATCTTCTTGTTCAGTGTTTTTTTTTTTGTAATTCCTATCTATCTATATTAACATTTGCAATATGCATTTACCATGAATTGTAACAGTAGCTTAATCTGTCCTCACATTGCGGAGGGTACGCGTATTCATCAGTGGATAACATTCTATCCCACTTTGGTAACCTAGAAACTCAATTTAGCATACTCGTGAGAATACAAGAAGTAATTATACAACTCCCTATTGGTCTAGGCGACTAATAGCAGCTTTTTCTTTCGCTTATTAATCATATAGCATTAATAATACGTACTTTCAGTATCCTACATGTACTGAATTAACTACGAAACGAAAATGAGTAAATTCGAATTTTACACAGCACTATTATTATTGTTGTTATTTAGTTATTTTTTAGAACATATTTTATATAACCTATACATTAGAAACTATACAATACATGTTTATCTCATAATACGACTTGTTTCCTCTTTTTCTGAAATGGAATTTTCTTTCATTATTTGTTATCTTGATGACTCTATAATTATATTAATTATTATGTACCTAATGCGAATTTCGTTTCATACCTTTTTATAGCGAAACACACTATAAGAAGTATTAGTCTTCTCTGTATATTGTTAATCGCATAAATATTGTAAACAATTGCGTAAATAATATAAACAAGTAAAAAGTATTTCCATAGACTGTGAGAAAGTGTCGCAATCTCATAGAAAAGCAATATAATCATTTCCAGCAGTTATTGCATTAACAAAATGGAGAATTTCAGTGACAGCGATTCTATATTCCACAGCTTAACCCTCGGCGGTTCGATATTATAATCACGAGCGCGACTGCAGCAAGGTTTATGTACAGACGCGAGTGGTAAGGCTGTTAGAAATGGCACGTAATCGTTTTATTGCGGGATTCGTGTATAACCAGGACCCTCGGACAGCTGGTAACCAGATGTGTCAAAGTGACCATCATTTGGCGTTTGACCGTTAGCCACAAGCTATGGTTGCAACCCACTGCTGGTAGACAGAAGGAAGCGACGATGAACGCTTCCGCTACCACCGTTTCACAAATTTTCTGCCAAAAATCGAGAAAAGACTAATTTTTGTTCAAACAGTGAATGGAATTATCATGTTTATAAACGAACCGTGTATTTAACAAAACATATTACATGTTACACAAACGATGTTCAATCAACGACTGACAAGTGTTCAAACAAATGTTCCTTTGTGCACAATCATTTCTTTATTTCACACTACCAATTTCACGTCGTACGTGTTTATCTCACTCATTATATTAAAGCGTGGATCATCATGCAATTATCGCTTTTAAAAATTTTCAAAAACTGTTATCATATAAAATATAACAGTACGATTTTAATCCTTCACTGAATGATTTTTTTCATTGGGATGAAAAAATTGAAGGAAGGTCAGTTTTCGTGTTTCGTTTAAGGGAAAAATATTGAAAAAAATTAAAACATTTTCAGAAAAATAAACATAATTTAGAATAGTATGAAAACACATTCTTAGTTTATTATACCGGGTGGGGCATTTAAATATGAACAAAAAAATATCTGATTTCATTTTTAAAAAATATCGATGAACTTGAAAACTTATAAAAAAATGACTGAGAAATAATTTTTACTATCATCAAATTCTCTCCTTGAAACAGTAAAACTTTATTCTTTGGAGATCTTTTGTACGACTAATCATAGATATTTAGGTATTCCCATTCAAATGCCCCATCTGGTATACCAGATTTGTTATTGTATCAGATTCTTCGAATCCATTTTCAACGTTATTTGGTCGTCAGTACGTATTTTTTAAATGGGTTTAAATGGGTAAGCTGATAAATATTTGAACTTGAAATTTCGAGCTCTTTCAGAATCCGTATTCAAAAGTAAGGGTTCCTATTTTAAAAAAATACGTACTGACCTTCAAATAACCTTGAAAATGGATTCGAAGATGTAAGACAAGGTCATGGACATATGTCCTCCATTAATCCCTGCAACTTCCATTCCAAACATTTTTACCGAAAAGCTGGTCGGGGAAGTTAACACCCCTGGACGGCGCACAGTGGACTGGAGACCCCGTTTTCGTAGCCAAAATCCAATTTTTCAACTTCAATAAAGAAAAACCTACTTTCGCGAGAAGCATTGTCCACAATTTTTCAGTTATATATGATGATCTGATAAAAAAACGGTTTCAACAAAAGTTAATCATCATTCAGTCTTTTATAAACATCAATACAAAAAATTTGGAAGAAATTTTTTTTTCTTTAAATACTTTTTTTCTTTAAGTCACTATATATTTTTTATTTCATAATTATGTAGCTGACGTCAAGACGAATTCGACGACCTATAATACTATGATTTTAACACTTGAAATAATGTTACAATACTTTTGGCCACGAAAACGGGGTCTCCAGACCACTGTGCGGCGGGTGGTTTTCGACACCTGGTCTATTTGAAATGAATTTACATTTTGGATTACGTCGCTAGTTCGATGCCACACTACACTAAATACATTGGCATCTGTAATGGAAAAAATACGTTGAGAGCGATAATAAATACATCGTGTATAAATTATGTATCTATTCGAATGCAGAATAGCGTGTCTGTCTATTACTTACCGTTTCTACTTGCGAACACGAACGCGCGCGAGACACATTTATCTTCGAGATTGATTCTCTGGAAAACGTAGTTTAGTTTGGTAGAAATGTTCTTATTTATAATTAATCCGTTGTTTGAGTCGTAAATGTTGAATTTTGTTGATGCTTTCGGCGCACAGGTTCGATCAAATATTAACTATAACAGCAATTTTGCAATTTAAATTGTTCTCAACGTTTCGATCCTGGATTGTAGAATATATTACAGACGCAAAATTCTCTTGAGAATGATCCACACCAGGATCGAAATATTGAGAACAATTTAAATTGCAAAATTACTATTATAGTTAATATTTGATCGAACCTGTCCGCCGGAAGCATTAACATATTTGTTCTCATTTATGTTGTCAATGAAATTTAACGATTTTATCAGGAAAAATTATTCTTTTCTCACTGCTTCACTTTGAGATATTGATATATTTTCTTTTCCCTCATTCGTCGTTGATAATTCTGAAATATAAAAGAAGTATAGAAAACATTTTCATTTTTTCATTGGTAATAGAAGTTGATTTATTTATTAATTGTTACATGTAGCTGTAGAAAGGTAGTTTAACTCGAATAGATTAAAAAGTATTTATTAATGATTTAAAGAAAACGGTTTTGCCTTTCGATAAAATTCACATCGAAAAGAAATAATAGTAAATAATAAATAATAATAATATTTCTATTTTAATGTTTTTAAATTACCTTTTAAATGGTGAGTCTATTTAAATTGTACGAAGAATTGCATATGTTGTCGGACGCAGTTATTTCAGTCTTCGCTCAACAAACAGTTTTCTCGGAACAGTTGCTTTTAGATTTAATAGTCTTTTAAAGGCGCAGGAGAATACGTTTTTACACGCAGTCTTTCACAACCGTTTGCATTTTTTTAGATATAGACGTCAACAGATACAAAACAATGTGTGTCAAGTGTCTTTTAAAGCCCTGTCAGATTGTCGGAAAAGTTTGAAACCTCTTTTATGTTTACACGTAACCTCAAAATGGTTTGAAACTTCTCCGACAATCCGACACTTTGTGTACGCGTATTTCATCAAAGTTCCCGTTTCACGCTCGAGTAATGTCCCTTGTAATTTGTGTAGTATTCTTATAAATATAGAGCCACGAGAATTCGCAACTAACTTGATTATTAATGACCATGTTATACAATTCCCGGTCAATGGTCGTTCAACGCATTTGCCTTGAAATCGTTAACGACGTAGTGTCAGGCCATTATTACCACCTGGTTCTTGCTCCGACTCGTAGAATCATTAATCTTTGCATCGAGGTTCGAACATTATACATCAAATGTATCGTGTCAATTACGTTAACTGGCGTGGAAAAAAAACTCTTTCAGAAAACTCTTTGTAGAAATCAGATACAACAGTAATTCTGCTACATGTCGTATTCTTTGTAAATAAACTCTTGATTAAACTCTTGATTGATTAATTATTTATCTATTTATAAATATATAGACTTTTATATTTATATTTATATAAGTTTTTATAGATTAAATAGATAATAGATATGTATATGTTTATTATATATGTATATTATGTAGATTTATATGCAACATAAAATTTTTCTGCATTAACTGCAAGTTAGACATTTGCAATAATCTTTCCGATTTAGAAATATTACAACAGTACATAAAAGTTTCTAAATATTTTCACTGTCTTGGATGTTGTGTACATTTTTTCAAATACAACCCGTGGCACAATGTTTCCATTCGGAGCCATTGATACCGATTTTAGAGAAAACATTTATAATTTAGAGGTATAAAATATTACCTTGTGGAGTTAAAACTGATGGGAAATGAAAAGGGGCTTATTTAAGAATAAAAAATAACAAAATAACATAAGCATCAATTAATTATAGCAAAGAAACGAGACATAAACAAAATGTTATTGGGAAAAAAGCTTCCGATTAATAGAACTGTTGGAAGAAAGTTTCCGATTTGATTTACACTGTTCAACACCAAAGTTCACGAATTACAGTTAGGTGATAATCATAGACTTTTCTGCGCTGATTCCGAATCTGCTCTTAATTTTTCCCGTAGACGCATAGTTTTTAAGAAACATAATTTGAGAAAAGAAAATATATTCTTCAATTTTAAACAAATATTGTCATGTTATTATAGAAAATATTGCATTATTCTTTGTAGCAATTGATTCTGTAGACTTTCCCGAATACAGTGATATCCAATATTAATACGTTATGAATCTTTAAACATGTTTAAACAATCGTTCAAGATGGATAGACAACATTTTCACACCAATTTGTGAGGATATTTTTCAGTTTGTCTTAAAAAAATATGGGTGCAGCGGAAAATCGAACTATATCTCGCGATTGAGCAGACTTTTATCTTGAGACTAACCCCTCCTCAATCCTTTGAAGTTAACAGGTCGATGTTTTTTTCGAACCCGAAAGCAAAATATCTTTGCCTGTATGACGCACATTATTACATTTTATCAATTTATTATTAATTCACCATGAATATGTGTTACGTCTAGAATTTGCGTTCCATCGGAAACGAAATCGATGATTCCTCGATTCAATTTACTTTTCTGTAATAACTTTCCGAAATTACGTACGGTACGTTTCCTCGAGGAACATATAGAGAACCTAGAGTATAGACTCACCATATAGTGGCGCAAACGCGGACCACTGAAAAATGAGAACGATGCTGAAGCTTTTGTGCCGTCTTCAGCCATTGTTGAAAAATTGCTTTCATATAGATAGCGTGCAAGATCGCTGAAATCCGTGCACGATAATGTTTACGAAGACGACATTAATCGGAATATGTGTACGTTGTTTTTCTTTCGCGATAAGGGAATTTCAAACATTTATTTTATACGAAGAAAACAATCTTGTACAGATAATATAATAAACCGCGCATCAAAAGATTATATTATTTTTGCATATAATATAAAAAGAACTTTTTAAAAACCACGCTTATGTTAAAATGCTTTTAAAAAAGGAGAAAATAATGTTTTTAGATATTAGTGACTATAAATAGAAGCGTGAAGTGCTAAACTATATTAATCATGCACTGCATGATCTTTTTAATTGGGATATGAAATTTGAAAGGAGGTCAGTTTTTGTGTTTTATTTAAGGGAAAAATATTGAACAAAAATTGAAACAACATTTTCAGAAAAATAAACACATAAACACAGTGAGAAAACACATTATTAATTTATAATTGGTTTAATGTATCAGATATGATACAATATGCAACTAAAAAAATTATTTTCACCTTTTTAGTGCATTTTAATATAAGCGTGGTTTTTAAAAAGTTTTTTTATATATTATCTTAGTTTCTACTTTTTATTCTTTACCACAGAGATACTAAGCTGAGGTTTTTTAATCTTCTAAACGCACATTTAAAAAAAAAAACATTTTAATCTTGCATTGTCATCCAGTTCTGAGTTATGTTGAATGTTTCAAGTCTCCAGCTCATCGGAAAGTGGTTTCAAATTCGATTATAATATTTGATAAACAACACGGCAAGCTAATGTAAGCGTGGTAATAATAATATCTACATAAAAGACATAAATAACATAATTATTATGTTCACAAGGTCCGAGCAAATAGTCATGCGAAGTTAAATGCAGATAGATTGAAGAATTTTGGAATTCAGCACACAAACAAAGATAAAAAAAAAAAATAATCAAGTTATTTTATTATGCACTATGTTTCGAAGATTACTCTTTACATTTAGTTCACATTATCGTGTTTAAAATTATTAGGTTAGTAGCTCTTGAAAATATAATTGGAAGGAAGCACATTCGCGTAATTAGGAATATGTTCTGATTCACAGAATACTTGTTAATAAATTTAACTACACATATACCTCGATTCTATATTAAGAACGCTTCAATCGATTTTAAAACGGAAAGGTTTCAACACAGAAATTAAACAGAGAAAAAAGGTACACCTGCGTACGTATTGCTAAAAATACTGAAGAGAAAATAATATTTTTCTAACTGATCCTTACAAGATACTAAGTGCAACCACTGGAAATAGCCTGGAAGAATCGTATTTAAATAACGATTATTAAAACTGTTGTAATATTGTATTAGTTTGTGGTTTATGGCTGTTACCAAGGTAATTGGGGTAACACATGTTGTTAGATAGAAGACACCAGTACTTCTCCGAATTTTCAACATCTGTAGATGGAATATCAAATAATAAATTGCTTTTATAAAAAGCCCTACAATATTTTCGTTTTAAAAATAATTTAGTCAGAGGAAACGATGCAGTAATCTGTTTCACTTTATACCGAAATACTGAAGCTAAATCCGAGAGTAATTTCCGTATTAACTAATGTGTTTAAAATAATGTTATAGGTAATTTAACATTGTAACTGACGTGGTAAATGTCGCGAATAAGAATGCCGTAAATCTTGTGACGAATATGTTGTACGTCACTCCATACGTGAGGTGAATCATAATCGATAAAGTCGTCTATTCTGTTATAAAGAAAACTATAGGCATGTAATTTACTGAAATGGCAATCGTGCAAAAAAGATGAACATGTGTATTCAACATGTACGGATTTGAAAAATTATATCGAAAAAATTATTTCAAAATTGGAAATTGGAAATTGAAAATATCATAAACGTATATATTCTATGAAGTGTGTGTTACAAACTTTATGCATGTCAACAACAATATGGGCGACATAATAAAGAGTAAAATCATAAAGAAATAAAGAATAAAATAATTAGAAAAATGTAATTTTAAACCCATTGTAATTATAAGAAACCAAATAACTTTTTTTGATTTATATTATCTTGCAGAACATTTTTATTTTGCCTAAGAGTTCACCATCTAGCTATAAATATAGAAAAATTTTCGAAATTGTAACAGTGTCAGTAACAGAGGTGGGCATTATTTGGCAAAACAAATATTTCAAATACTATTTAATATTTTGCTTAAACGAAATAGTATTTTAAATAGAATATACAATTTCGAAAATAAAATGATTCTATTTTAACAATCGGAACCATAAAGTAAGATATTTTTATTTCAGTAATCTGAAACAAAAAATAGAACTGTACTGTACTGTAGTTTTTGCGTCGTTATACCTAACACTTTCGGAAATCGCATTACTTATAGGTAATTTAATATTCGTTTTATTTAATAATGGTTATTTCTACTCATAAATCTATTGAATGCAAACCATTATTTTCAGCAATAATATTTAAAATTGAAATTGAAAATAAAGACAAAGTCCAAATATTTTCAATATTCTTAAAATAAAATACTATTTTCAAAAATTACTGCATCAAATAAAATATTTTATTTTCAAAGTTGTACGCATACTTTAAAATAAATATCATTATTTAAAATACTATATTCCCCAGCTCTGGTCAGTAATTCCTATAAAATTTTGCAAACACAAATTCGAAGAGTTTCGAGACTTTCAAGAATTTCAGGTAGTAAACAGAGGTTGCATGTGAAAGTTGTGAAAAATTGAAGAAATCGAAATTGAGAGAAAATGAATAATAATATAAGTGATGAGAGTTTAGTTACGGAGAAAATAAACCGATAATACGATCGAATCGTATAACAGAATTTAAACTATCCAGAATTTTGAGCAGGAGATATGGAAGTTACATTCACCCACGCGACAAAATTGAGGAAATCGAAAAGTGGGAAAGTGGATAGGATAATTGATTATTTGGATAATCTGAAATGGGGAAAAAAGGCACAGATTACACGTCGTTTACCGCAACAGTTATAAAACGCAATACGTCACTCATTGGATCGATAGAAACGCACAGGTCACACCTGCGATATCACACTTACAACGCATTCCGCGCACCAGGTTCAACACTTTTTCTGTGGCGCGTTTAAATTGTTACAACTCTTGCGGAAGCGGGTCAAGCTTAAAGCAGTAAATTATAAATAATCCTATTTATTTTAAAGTATGTGTACAACTTTAAAAATAAAATATCTTATTTGATGTAGTAATTTTTGAAAATAAAATAATTTATTTGAAGCGATAATCTCTGGAAATAGTATGTTATTTGAACAATATTGAAAATGTTTGTATTTGTCTCTCTCTTTTTCTCTCTCTTTATTATTTAAGTTTAAATATTATTGCTGAAAATAATGGTTCGTATTCAATACATTTATGAGTGTAAATCTTTTGTTAACATGCGGTTTCTCAGAATATTATAACAATGCAACGAGTAAAATATTTTATTTCGTGTTTTAGATTGTTAAAATAGAGATATTTTATTTTGTGGATAAAATTGTTGAAATAGAGATATTTTATTTTCGTAATTGTATATATCTTATTTAAAATAGTATTTTCTGTAATGAAAATAAAATCGAAACTATTAAACAGTATTTGAAATATTTGTTTCGCCAAATAATGCCCACCTCTGTTGAGAAGCTGGCCGATTCTCCGCTGTTCGTTTTTAACGTACGTCATCGAAAGATCGGGTACAAATCGATCGTCTTCGAGCCGGTGGCAAAATCGTACATATCGATACCAGTT
Source organism: Lasioglossum vierecki (assembly GCA_028455595.1). Classification (NCBI taxonomy): domain Eukaryota; kingdom Metazoa; phylum Arthropoda; class Insecta; order Hymenoptera; family Halictidae; genus Lasioglossum; species Lasioglossum vierecki. The sequence goes on along the minus strand of CM052334.1, from coordinate 21,263,567 downwards.
GGATGCACGTATGTGCAGGTCTTCAATTTCCTCAAAGTTCCCAGCATTGCTCCCATTGACGCACATCGCACGCCAGAAATGCGTATCGTCGTCGAGAGTTTATAGCTTCTACAGAAGTGTAATGCCGTTCCGGACGGAATTTTAAGAATAGTTGATCCGACGGCTGACATTTTTATGGGTCTTATCGTTCTTCCCGTTCTGTGAATGATTCCGTGTTTACAGAGACGCGTTCGTAAATTCCTCCCCGTGTCACGCTGCCAAACGCTGAAGCTTTGTTTTTTCAGAACCGTTTGCCGCAACTCATTTCCTCTTTTACCACTTCCGAGCACGTGAGATATTCGCCGTTCGCGTTTTTGTGATTTCCGTTTGTAACGCAAACGAATGACGAACGTGTTACACACTGTAACAAATATTAGCAAAATGTAACCAAGGGGGCTCTCGTGTAAACCCTGAGAACTCGATCAATCTTCACGAATGTTTTTTTACTCCTTTTACTGTTAAAAGCTACAGTGGGTGTACAAAGTGTTCGCACACCTTTTTAAGATGTAATAACTTCTTTACAATTGTACCAAACGACCTGATTTTTTATAATCAATTAGAAGCATCGATTTATGAAATGATATACATGATATACAGAAAAGATTTTCGAAAACAATTATATTTTACAAGGTACCATGCAAAAACAAAAAAGACATTTCTTAAAACTTTTTTTATTCGTGCTCTTAATGAAAATTTAAAATATATGTTTTGTAGATCATGTTAGTTATACGTATGCTGAAAATTTCATCGAAATCGGTTAACGCAGGAAAACACGACAATAATCGAAATATATACGATTCTTTGGATATTAAGGAGAAACTGATAAAAAGTCGCGTAAAACTATATGATTTTCACAATTTTTAATCGCTTGCAGCTCGTGTGTATGTTAATTGTTTTCGACGAAGCAAAAATGTTAAATGTTTTATACATTTGAATAGATAGAAGAAGGTTTTTTTTTTTTTGTTTCATTAAGTAACCTTATTAGAAACGATTTCACTATATATTGATATAGTGAACGTATTACTTAATAAAATAAACTTCTAATTAACTAATTCTGTATTTTCTATATTTTAATTATGCATTTTCTATATTTTAATTATGCATTTTCTTCTTAATTCTATATTTTCAATTTCTTATTTACAATCGCGACAGTTATTCTAAACGTTTCTAGAATTGATATTCTAAGGAAATACATTGTTAACGATTCAACAGTTGCTACAGACGTCTGTGTAAGTATAACGCATTCTAAGTTAGACCAGTGAGTCGTTTCGCACACTATAAAACGGGGATATAGAGTTTCATTAACCTATTAAATGTACCTACGTCTATGATAAATTTATCACGGGAGCAAGACAGCTACACACATTGGACTATACCTATGATCAGAATGCATTGATGGCAACAACAGATTATAATGAAGTATTTTCAATGTAGACCTTTTTCTTGAAGCCCATTAATCAATGTAAAATTATTAGAGATTAGCTGATCCAACAGACGTCGTTGTCCTGTCCAAATTTTAATAAATTTGTTCATGATCGTTTTAATTTCGCATATCCATCGTTCGAATCGTAAGCAATAGGCTTGGGTTCATATACAAAAATCCCATAGAAAAAAGCATTTTCATTTTTTCCCAAATTTTCCATTATTCCTGGAAACTTTCCCAATTTTTCTTTCCCCAAAAAACCTTATTCGGACTATTACGAATATTTTTTAAAGAAAATTAACCAAATCTGTCCAGCCGTTCTTAAGTGATGCGCTTACCAACGAACACCATTTGATTTTTATTTATATAAACTAGACCGCGAATTTTATGCATCGATGACGAAAATCAGTGGGTGAAATATTTATTTTGCGATTACATTAGACATTAGAAAGATTGAAAATATTTCTGACGTACTGAAGAATATTTTTGCCATTTCGATAAAAAAATGACGACATTTTTTGTCTTTCCATTTTAAGATGTACTATCTATACGCGAATTTTATGCATCGATGACGAAAATCAGTGGGTGAAATATTTATTTTGCGATTACATTAGACATTAGAAAGATTGAAAATATTTCTGACGTACTGAAGAATATTTTTGCCATTTCGATAAAAAAATGACGACATTTTTTGTCTTTCCATTTTAAGATGTACTATCTATACGCGAATTTAATTTAAGAAGTAATTTGATTCCTTGGTTGATTAAATGAATCCTTGCTTTAATAAATTCTGAAATATCCGTTTAATCAGAAAATTCAACATGGTAATACCTTCCTCAGTTTCCATTAAGAAACTTCCTACTGTTTCCCAAGATTAGATTAAACAGAAATAAAATTCATTAAACGAAGAAACTTCCTGTCTCTGACTTAAAAGTTTCAAATAATGAATAGGAAAGACGGCTCGGTAATTAAGAAATGGTTGAAGAATTTAATTTATACGGAAACTCGTGCAGTAATTTTATACTTAAACTATTACGTCCATAACTGCATAAGCATTGCAAATATGTTGAGCGCTGTAGTCACATAGTTCAAATTGTGGTGCTGAACAAAGAGAAAATGTGCGCTCACCACTGAAGAGTTTATAGCAAACATGCTAGAAATACCATTAGGTTTTGATGTAGTTTCAAAAACAAGTGTGTATAAAGAAGATCATTTCGAAAATCAGGCTTTATATTTATAATATTTTTTAATTTTAATATTAGAGAACTATTTTCATCATCGTCTACCATTGCTAAAATTTTATCTTTATTTAACCGTTGTGTATTACATTTATTACATTTCTTTTAATAACTTGTTAATTTTTTTATTTATTTGTTTAATGTTGCTTCAACATGAAGGGTCGTTAGCAACACGTTATATTTTCCTACAATATTACAGTATTTTATACATATTTGTATCCTTGATATACTGGGCAAGACCGGCGAATATGGTCGCCAGAACAGAATGGGCAAGGATCCAGGCAGAGCTGGGGAAAATAGTATTTTAAAAAGTAAATAATAAATAATCCTATTTATTTTAAAGTATGGGTACAATTTTGAAAATAAAATATTTTATTTGATGCAGTAATTTTTTAAATTAAAATATTTTATTTGATGCAGTAATTTTTGAAAATAAAACAATTTATTTGAGGCAGTAATTATTGAAATTAGTATTTTATTTTAAGAATATTGACAATATCTGGACTTTCTTTATTTTCAATTTCAATTTTATTTATTTATCAATATTTGTTTCGTCAAATAATGCCCACCTCTGGATTCAGGCATATTAAAATTTTCCCTTTAATTTTTGTATATTTCTTGCATTCTATAATATTATTAGATGATTCATGTTAACTGGTATTTTACATACAATATCACAGATCGTGTTTTCTTTTTTATTTAACAAAAATAAACGGATTATTTATGATTGCCGAATTCAGATTCTGCATATTTTTGTGCATAATTCCTTTTAATTTTGTCAAATATCTGTTTCTAAAAGAATAACTTGTCAATGTCCCTCTACTATTACAAAATTTCACTAAATGTCAATTGTTTGTTCGCTAATATATTCATTTGGAGTCTTAAAATGTAAACTGTGCAAATAGAATTAAATGTAAAAGGTTTCAAATAATCTATACATGTTGGTTGGGTACATAAAGGTTAAAATTGCTATTCCAGTGGTCGATTTAATTAATTTTGTAGATAAATAGTTCTGTGATCGTATCGAATCATTTTTTGCAGGGCCAAATAGCTCAATGAAGATTGTATACGAGATTTTTCCGGCATTCGTCCGGTCAGCATTTTTTATTTTTCAGGCTGGTTGCTTTTTTTCGTCAAGCTGATATATGGCATGCGAGGATTGGAAAGTGATTGCTGTAATAAAGCTTCGGGAGTGTCCTCCATTCAGTAGCGTCAGATATTGCTGTTACATATGGATAGGTCAACTGCGCTTAAAGTTCCATTAGCTGTTGAAAAATGTGTTGGTTGCAGATTGTTTAGGAGAGTTGGGTCACTATCGTTTATAATATTCTCGACAATTCTCTCCCTTGCATCGGGTTTAGTTAAGCTGCGGAGAGCAGCAGCTGTTAAACTTACCGATCACTATAAATCCACTTGGAATTTGGTCGAGTTAATCTTTTGTTCATTAAGCTGTTAAATATTTGGGATATACATAATAAAGTTATACTGAAGGATAGAAAGAGAGAGAGAGAACTGTTTAATCATTGAATTTGGAACTAGACGTATGGTACAGTACAGAGGTGGGCATTATTTGACGAAACAAATATTTCAAACACTATTTCATATTTTAGATTTTATTTTGCTTAAAGAAAATAGTATTATGAATAAAATATACTATTTTGAAAATAAAATATTTCTACTTTAACAGCCGGAACCGCAAAATAGAATATTTCTATTTTAACAAGCGGAACCACGAAATAACATATTTCTATTTTAACAATGGAAACAACAAAATAAAATATTTCTACTTTAATAACCTGAAACACAAAATAGAATATTGTTTTTTATGTCGACTGAGGTTTCTTGATAATCATACAGTGTATCTTATCACTAGGAAACTATTTCTACTGATAAATCTATTGAATGCAAACCATTATTTTTAGTAATAATATTTAAAATTGAAATTGAAAATAAAGACAAAGTACAAATATTTTCAATATTCTTGAAGTAAAATACTATTTTCAAAAGTTACTGCCTGAAATAAGTTATTTTATTTTCAAAAATTACTGCATCAATTGAAATATTTCATTTTCAAAATAGAACACGCACTTATAATAAATAGGATTATTTATTATTTACTATTTAAAATACTATTTTCCCCAACTCAGGTAGAGTATTACATATCGTGTTATTTTATAACCACAATCTTTATTCTAGATCAGGGGTCGGCAAAGTACGGCCCGCCATTTTTAATCCGATCCGCGAGGTTAATATTGTTCTTTACACAAAAAAAATTAAATATAAATCAAATTACGTGAAATAACAAACTTATGTAAAAATATCACTTTCTATTAAACAATATTTCGAACCCCTGGCTTTCTGTTGCTCTATGCAGAGCTGGGGAAAATAGTATTTTAAATAGTAAATAATAACTAATCCTATTTATTTTAAAGTATATGTAAACCTTTGAAAATGAAATAGTTTATTTGATGCAGTAATTCTTGAAAATAAAATAATTCCTTTAAGGTAATAATTTTTTAAAATACTGTTTTATTTGAAGAATAATGAAAATATTCCTATTTTGTCTTTTTATTTTCAATTTCAAGTTATTACATATTATTGCTGAAAATTATGGTTCGAATTCAAAAAATTTACGAATGTAAATCGTTTCTTAGTGATAAGATAAGACTTTATGTTTATGCAGTTTCTTATAGTATTACAGCAAGGCAAAGAGTAAAATATTCTATTTTGTGTGTTACATTGCTAAAATAGAAATATTTTTTTTTAAGATACAGATTATTCGAATAGAAATATTTTCATTTTCGAAATTGTATATTGTAAGAGTAAAGATGTTTGAACTATTAATATGTATTGAAATAAAGCACACAACTTTGAATAACAATATACAAGTACTCTGGACACTGAATAAGCATAAAACTCTTTAGCCGTAATTCGCGTTCGTATTCGGTATTCGTGATCGTGTGTGTGTATCGTATCGTAACTAATAAACCTCGACGTGAATTCGTCATCACGTGAATGCGTCCTTTTATACATTTCTCGCTCTAATGTCTTACATGCGTTTCGTTTGTCTCTTTTTCCGAAAGTTCTGGAAAAACAAGGCTTTCACGTCAGCTGGTTGTTTACACCGTTGGTTACGTTTGCAATCGATGTATCGCATCGATTGACTCACGCATACATACACGACACACAACTACAAACACAATCGAACATATACAGAAAATTTTCAGAATCTCACTCCCACAATATCTTATTAAAAATATTATTTTCTTTAAGCAAAATAAAATCGAAAATATGAAAAATAGTGTTGAAAATATTTGTTTCGTCAAATAATGTTCTCTTCTGGCTCTATTGCCCATCAGACTCAAAAATTTTAAGATCTGTCCCTTTCCAAAAGAAGTTCTCCGACCCCTGTTCTAGATTCAAAGTTTAGCTACAATTTTTGACTCGTTTCGAATGCAAAGTGTAAATTGTAAACTGATACGCAAGGCATTGGTTTTGGCCAATACTTACAGTCGAAATGGTGTAGCCAATGACCCGATCAATCGATGTGTAACTTGTACTGGTACTACAGCAGTTTATGTCCGTGAATTATGAACGCGTTAAAAAGTCACATTATCTGCAATGAAACGTAATAGGTGCACCTTAAATAGACCAATAACATGCCTCTGGCATGGCTAGTTCACAGCTACGAATTTGTTGGCAGCCGGCTTAACGGTAATACTGTCGAGAAGAAAGTGAATTGTGCAGGCAATAAAGATGGTAATCGATTTCACAGTTTAGTGCACTCGTATTCCGAATGCCGAAGATGTTTGATTCAAGCCGATCCTATTCACAGTTACGCTCGGGAACTTACAAAATGATACTTCAGCCACGTTCATACCTACTTGCGTACTTATATACGAGATTTATGTGTAACTCTTTATTTCCACGCGTAGAGTTTTTGTTTAAATAAATTGTTTAACGATGCTGCGAAACTGTCATACATGTAAACATTAATTTTCGAATATAACACTGCAATAAGTACAGATTTGTTGCTGTTTATACGAAACGATGATTTTTACTTGAGGAGGTTCCACAAGAAGTTATTTAATGTAATAAATTGTCTACAAAATTTTATAGAAACTATAAACGATTCTATCCGGGTTCCATGGAACAAATTACTATTAAAGAAAATGGTATTTTCAATAAGATATTATAGGAGTGAAATTCTGAAAATTTTCTGTATGTGTTCGATTGTGTTTGTATTTGTGTGTCGTGTATGTATGCGTGAGTCAATCGATGCGATACTTCGATTGCAAACGTAACTGACAGTGTAAACAACCAACTGACGTGATAGCCTTGTTTTTCCAGAAGTTTCGGAAAAAGAGACAAACGAAACGCATGTAAGACATTAGAGCGAGAAATGTATAAAAGGACGCATTCACCGACACAAATTTCCCCGACAACATTTCACCGACTCTAGATTTG
>CM052334.1:21234757-21256300 GCA_028455595.1 Lasioglossum vierecki | reverse complement strand
TGCCGTTAATAAAAATCAAATTTTTATCCGTTATTGGTGAATTTGTAATTCGTTCACATGTTTTATTAGCTTTTTGTTCCGTCACGCAGTGGTGTTAGTTTACCAATTCCCTGGGTCGCGTATTTTTCTTCGTGAAAAGTAGCCGCGGCAAAATATACTCTGATTAGTTCAGCGGTCGTTTATCTCGAATTATTCGCAGTTCATTGCGTACGCATTAAGCATTCGATATAGCTCACTGCACCTAAATAGAAACCCCGTCGATATTACCTCCGAAGTTCGAAGCTTAAGGACTACGAAGAGAAAAATGGTATATGAAACACTGGTCTTTATAAATGTCTTAACAATTATTACGGCATTTAATGTGGCTTACACAATGTTCGATAGAACGGTGCACAGTCTTTTCATAAACATTAATTTACCTATTACGTTTTAATCGTTGGTCTCGACGATTAAACTTCTTTTATGCTTGGTTCTTTATTCTCTGCAGCGCACTGCGGATTTTCTACGTTTCTGGCAAAAACCAAATGGAAACATGAGAAACGTTTAAAGAACCTAAAAATTAGTACTGGTTGTTAAGAAAAGAAATGTTAAGAAAGATTGTAATCATTTCCCGACAACATTATTCTTATCTTAACCCTTCGCTGCATAGTGTATCATATCTGATACAGTTAACAAATCTGATATATAGTAAACTAAAGATGTATTTTCTTACTATTCTAAATTATATTTAATTTAATGATGCTTTTGACGCAACCGTTTCGATCAATTAATAAATCTAACAATTTTGCAATAAACTTTTCTTCTTTCCTAACGTTTCGGTTCAGTTTTGAACCTTTTTCAAAGGAATCAATTGCGTCTACAAGAAAAAAATATATATATATATACTTTTTGTTCAATTTCAAATAAAGTAAGTAGAATAGGTGAATTGAAATTGAATAAAAAGGATATTAATACGTACTTGCTATAATAACTTTAAAAACGAAAAACTGATTTGTACACACTGCTAGTTTAGAACGTACTGCGGTCAAAGTGACCGTTTAAACAGATTATTTTCTTGTAGACGCAATTTTTCCTTTGAAAAAGGTTCAAAACTAAACCGCAACGTTAGGAAAGAAGAAAAGTTTATTGCAAAATTGCTAGATTTATTAATTGGTCGAAACGGTTGCGCCGAAAGCATCATTAAATTAAATATTTAACATTTACAATCGATAATCGAGATTATTTTATTCTAAATTATGTTTATTCTTCTGAAAATGTTGTTTTAATTTATCTAATATTTTTTTCTTAAATAAAACACAAAGACTGACCTTCTTTCAATTTTTTCAAGCCAATTAAAAAAATCATTCAGTGAAGGTTTAAGATAACAGACTCCGACATGATCTATGCAAAGCTATTAATTACGTTTGAATACGAGCAACAACGAGATAACAACACTACTTTCACGATTATTAAATATTTCTTAATGTGATTTGCAAACTGCTGGTGTTACGAGTTGGTGAAACTTAAAACAGTAAGACTCTTTTGTTACTTAGCACTTGACTCTCTAGTAATCAGTTAATGTAATATACAGGGTGTCTCAAAATTCCTTCAACATCCGGAAATTGGAGGTTCTTGATATCATTTTAAGCAACATTTTCCTTTGCAAAAATAGCATCCACGGCTTTGTTAAGGAGTTATTAAAGAAAAATACGGACCAATCACAGCTTGACCTAGACGCGTATTGGAATAATCGGCCAAATTGATCGTTGACGCGCCGAGCACACTGTTCCAACAAGCGTCTAGGTCGCGCTCTGATTGGTCTGTGTTTTTCATGAATAACTCCTTAACAAACTCGCAGAAACCATTTTTGCAAAGGAAAATGTTGCTTAAAATAAACTCAAGAACCTCCAATTTCTGGATATTGAAGGAATTTTAAGACACCCTGTATATATAGATTCTAGGTGATTTTAAATGTACCCAGCGCATAAGCATTCTGTGTGAGATGTATGTTATTTTAACTTTACAAAATCGATCGACTTCTTTCAAATGGGCGTCTTGACTCAATATTGCAAATCGTCCATTCTTTGCAAGAGTGATACTGTTAAAGTCGTCCAGAGGTTCCGCTTTTAACAAGGTGCCTGGAAAATGCTATTTTCGCGAACCATTTAGACGAGAAGTTTATAAATCAATCTACATAGTAAGTGAGCAGCAGGCAAGCAAAGCCCGAGAATTTGTTCTCGTGGTTCCGTGGCTTCAGAAATATTTAAACTTCTAATAGCTCTGTATATATTAGGTTAGCAACTAAATACGCGACCTTTCGTTTCGTAATTCTTTTATTGTATCGTTATAATCACATTTAGTGATTATTCCTTTTGAACTGTACAACGTGTGTACACTGTATTTTTACAGACACATGAAACAGCGACCCCTAATCTACAGTGACTCCCACTAATATTCGAACAGTCTTAAAAGGACTATAACTTTTTTAATATTGTACTATACGATTTGAACTTGTTTGTGAAGCTAGAGCAATTAGTTTGCTACAGGATGTGAAGAAAAATTTATCAAAAATTGCAGTTGATCCGAATTGTAGGAAAAATACTAAAAGTTGCATTTCACAACTTTTTTCTGTGGCCCTATATTGAAAATTTAAAAACTATGTTTTGTAGACCTGTCTCAGTTACATGCACTGTGAAAGTTTCATCGAAATTGGTGAAAAAACGACAGGCATTGAAAGATGTAAGAATTCTTAGATTCGAAAATCGTGGAAGTCTGCAATTTTTCTTATCTTTAAACGTTTGTAGCTCGTTGCAACGCCGCACAGTGGGGTATTGTCCGATTTCAGCGGTCAAAATTCAATTTAAAATTTTACATAAATTACATAAATTGTAAAATTTTTGTGGCGTGAATTGAATGTCTGAGGAACAATCTCCCATCATTCGATTTCGCATTCATGTATCCATTAACCAATGAAATTTGTCAGAAGTTTGAAGTTTCGTGAACCGCTTTTATTTCTCAACGAATTCACCTATTAATTAGTTTTACCTCATTTACATACACTAACAGCTTTTTGTTTTGTAGAAGTTTTTTTAGCTAAGTATAGGGTGTACTTTTAAGACAAATTCACTTTTGTACCATATACATTTTTGTAATTATTAATATTTAAAGATAACCAACGATGAGTCACTTTCTTGATGATTCGAAGACTTTGGTAATGATTTTGTTATACTTCCCGGTGAGTCCCAGTGTTCATTTCTGTGCCATTGTATTCTTTGAAGTTTTCTGATTAAGATGCGAGAAAAATTGAAATTGACTACAACTGACTCCGTGTTTTATATTTGATTTACGAAAATATGGACACCGCGCGCGCATTTCTCACACCCTGCATGTTTGCATTCGCTATAACTCCATATTAACTTAAGTAAATACTAAATAATAATAATAAACATACAATATACATTAAAATAAGAAAACAGTACACAAACAATTATACACAAACAATTCTAAAGAGATAGTTTAATTCTAAATGATTATACTTGTCGAAAGTGGACATAAAATAGATAGATAATGTTAAAATATTCATTATTATCCCCCCCCCTACTTGATTGAAAAATGGCTACAAACTTTACAATCTGATACGCTCCTCTTTATGGACAAATTTTGCACTCAAAACAATCGTTTCAGTAAAAACGGCATACAGTACAAAAAAGTAGAAATCTCAAGCTTTAAAATGGTTTTTTTCATCAAATTTGGATAAACTTTAGCAAAGTTACAGCAGTTTCAATATTGAGTAAATTTTGACTTCGGTATGGCCGCTGAAATCGGGCGAATATCCCACTGTGCATCGTCCAATTTTGACGAACTATTCAGAATATATTTAATTGACATAGATCAACAAAACGTAGATTTTGAATTTTCAATATAGACCCAAGTAAAAGAATTATAAAATGCATCTTTTAGTATTTTTTTACAATTCCGATCAATTGCAATTTTCGATAAAATTTTGTTCCACATCCTGTAGCAAACTAATTGCTCTAGCTTCTCGAAAAAGTTTAAATCGTATAGTCTAATATTAGAAAAGGTATCGTCTTTCTAAGTGTTTCCGAATATAAGTGGGAGTTACTGTATATCATTGGAAAGCTCTGAATTGTTCGATTAATTTTACGTGGCGAACTTACTTGCCAACTTAATACATACATTTATATATGTATATATATAAACCAATTAGTTGCTTCTTTAGTTCTAGAAATGGTTCTCTCTCGAAACAGATACGATCGGTGCAGAGGAAAATTGATCTTGCAGCTGACAGTTCAATAGAATTTGATAAATTGCCATGCGCACAAGTGTCATTCGAAAGTATTCAGCGTGTTTCGCGTTTCTTTTTTTTTTAACAACGACGTTCGTATTCAATCATGGAATAGAATAGCTATTGCGTTCCCAGTCGCGTTTCTCGTGGTTATGCTACCTTCTTTGATTGTTACTCGGCTGTCCCTGTTTCTCGAATACCACTGACACTATTATGCGAATGTCCTTACAGCAACGAGAGCTGGTATACGCTAATATTGGTAACGAGTACACAAGTACTATTGATTATCAATACCTGATGCTATACAGCAAGAGGAATCACCAACTGCTATACTAATTCGGCAAAAATTTGTGATCGTATCGAGCGGTTTGATAGTTTCGCGAGCACAATCGAGCCAATTTTAGCATTTCAAGTGTCATTGAACGACTTGCGTTCTAAATGCTCGACGCAGTATGCGGAAAGCTTCAAGTTGATACGCATACTGTTGTACGTTCACGTTATGTGCAGACGAAAGAACAATAGATTAAAATTACCTGAATGAAATTTCAAAAATATTTAAAGTTCGTTGTTGTACGTGAAAATTATTATCGTATGAAATACTGAAGCATTGAAATCATTCTTAATTTTTACAGGACTGGAAGTATATTGTTAAACGATAAAATGGCGCGCAGATAAAAGAACAAAGCATGAAAATCATTCATAATTTTTAAATATCGATTTTTAAGAAAATCCATTAAGATTGAGAGAGTGTAAATTGGTTTATTTATATTCTTATTTCTATTAATAGTTCATTGAAATAGAACATATTTTACATGGCAGTTTGTTAACTACATCGATGGATTATAATTTATACTAAACATTTAACATTATGGAGATGTACATATAAATATTCTAAATTTTAAAAACCAAAACATGGGTCTTCGCGGTAGCAGTTCCCAAAACCAGAAGGGTGGATCACTGAAATCTAGTTTCCTCATCAGAACAGCAATTTCCCGAGACTAATCCACTTGGACCAGACAATCAGTGTCAACGAAACTCAATTTTGTTAATTCCGTTACCACGATAATCGAATACATTGCCAATCTGCATCTCTGTTTTTCAATATTCTGCAACACTTTCTACTTTTATCGTAACAATTCGATTGTTTTGTGGCTAACAGAAGCTCTAAACTGAAAAAAACAACAACTAAGAGATAGATCTATAGATCGTATAGCAAATTGATCCCGTTTCTAACATGTGTGAAATGTATGTTAAACTCCGGTCGATGATATATTCGAAAGCAAAAATAATCGAAATTCTATTAAGACTTTTGCATTCTTAGGAAAACAAACTTTCGCTTCGTTGAGCGGTACTCAGCTCACGGTAATAATCGTACCATCACATTCGGAAGAACATAGATTTATGCGAATATATGTATGTACATCTGTTCGTATGCAGCTTGGCTATATGAAATGCTAAATCAATCACATTCGTTCTCACGGCTCAGTCAATTCATTTTGCCACGTGAAAGGAACGATTTCTTTTCAATTTCTACAACCTCATAACGCTAATCTTCCTTGAATCGAGTGGACGATTTTTTTTTACCATCTTTAATGCAGACAGAATATCATTTGAAATAAAAATGTAAATATTTCATTGTTAGTAGTAAAACAAATATTTCAAATGATATATATATTAAACGATATATCGTATTTGTTTTATATATTTCTCACTTAATCTTCTACATTCCTTTCGTACAACATTGTTGTTTTTGTATAGTATTTCTAATTTTTGAAAAACTTCGAATTGCAACATTCCCTAACTATTTAAAAATTTAATTTTTAATCTAAATCGCGTAGAACTTAGTTAAGAATGAAATTTAAAATTTCAGAAACGCTTTTCTCGACTAGGGTGATCGATAACTGATGGCACAATCGAAAAGGGAGTGATAATACATAAAAAAAAGTAAAAAATGCAAAATAAAATTCGTTCATGTTAAACATTGTTTTCGAGAAAATAGAGTTTAGAGATTATGCGAAGACGCTTGCTGATATCGTCTGACGCGTCTGTCCATGATCCACCGATTCTACTTACAAATACTAAGCACGCGAACTTGGCTTTTCAAAGTTAATTTTCTCGAAAACAAACCCTCAAATTAAAAAATGTTATGCCACGTTTTCGACTTATTTTTTTCTATATAGAATCACCCTCTTTTTCGTTTATATCACCAGTGATCAATCACCCTGTACATACAATAAATAAATAATTATAAAACATATTTTTCTACGTATACAAAAAATTAAGAAATAAAATAAGTTTGATCAATTCTATTGCAACTATACCCAGCTTCGACTTCGAGCATATACGACGAACAGCGTAATTACTATACTGCGGAGCTTTACGCGAAATAAAAATTTTCCAAGTCAATTTTAGGGAACAGAAGTTAAACAAAAATGTATTTCCTTTCTCTGGATAGTTCTAATTAGTTGAAGATAATATAACAACGTGTTTCAGTTAATTTAATGCTTTCAAAGTTTCGTATTTCTCTTGTTAATTTTTGTTATAAATGCATAAAATCCTCAGTCTAGTAATTAACAACCGGTAACGCCGCAACAATAAACGGGAGCACGTTTTTTCTGATATCGTATTCCTTTATCACGCGAATATTTAAATAACTCGGACTCGGCCGGTAGGCGTGGATTTTCTAAATATTTGGTCGAGTATGTTTATCGACATGTTCGTATAGTGGCAACGTACGTATGTATGAGTACGTTAACAGGCACAGGCGCAACACAGGCGCAGACAACTGTATGCAACACGAGGGTTGAGGGGAGGAATGAGACATGAAAAGCGGATAGGTGGCCTGCTAGATCCGTTGCTAAAAATACACGTCGCAATAAACTCAAGGGTGACGTCCACAACATAGATAGGACATATTTACCTGCCCTTAGTTATATTTTCACTCTCCTTCTTTCAAGTTATCGTTTAAAAAAGATCTTTTCGCACTGCACTAAATCTTCCCCATGAAAGTTTCCGAGGGCGTTCGACAAATTCAAAATTCTTCACCAATGCGTAGAAACAATTAAAAAGAAAATATTCAATCAGGGGTTATTCTGGTTTTCGAGGCCGTTTCTCCACTAACTTCTAGAAATTTATTTTTTCGGAAGAACTATTGAACTTTTGTTTGGCAAAATATCGCACGCGTATTCACGGCGCTAAAGTTATTCTTTTTAAGTAAAAATATTCGAAATTATACCGGTATGTTTTGAGAAACATACGTTGACTGTTGCCACGAACAAATAAATGTGCCTATAGTCTTAACTGAAATAAATGAAAAATCTAAATTATTTAAAAAATGTCGGGATTTTGAAGTCGAACGACTGATTTCTTAAATATTTGTTTATGCAAAAGACAGTGCTAAACAAAGAAATCGTTCTAAATTATTTCTAAAAGTTGCGAACTACATACTGGCACTTTAGAATTTGTTTGTTTTCCATTAATAAACAACGAGATGCTTAAAGCAGTATGTTAGAGTATAACAATACTAGTTTTGAAGTTTGCACTAGGTAGTTATACTTGTCAAGACCAAATATGTGTGCAAGCTTTCGCACGAAGAAACAAATGCAAAATTAAATGGATACTTTGTTGCTCTGTATAATTGTGAAAACAATAGTATGCGGGGTATAATACATATTTTATACATATCGCGTCGAGTAGTTTCGCTATCGTCATTGCAGTGTATCGTATAGAAACTGAAATACGTGCTGAAAAATACTTGTACAAGAAAGTGTGAAACTATTACATTGCATTTTTGACTGGCCAATCTAAATTATAAATGTGAAACACTTATTTGCATACATATTGAAAAGAAAAAGTAATATTGCTTCTATATCTTCTATCTTCTTTATTATTCTATATCTTTATTATTCTATATCTTCTGTATTATTCTATATAAATAAAAATCAAATGCTGTTCGTTGGTAAGCGCTGGACCAATTTGGCTAATTTAAAAGAAATGTTCGTAATAGTCCGAGAATAAGGTTTTTATGGAAAGAAGAATTGGAAAAGTTACCCAGAAAAATAGAAAATTCGGGGAAAACTAAAAGTGCTTTTTGAATCATGTTTCTATTAAACAACAAAAACGAACGTCACAGCTTTTAATCAATATTTCAACAGGAATTTACACATTTCAATAGGAATTTACATTGTTTACATCTGATCCCAAACAAAGGTATAGAAATTTGAACAGGACAACGTCTGTCTGGTCAGCTAGTATGAAATAAAATAACATATTTTTAAAAGATAGTATAATAAAAATAGCAAAATAATATCTGTCCACTGCAACGTCGAAACAATGACAATGTAAACTGTAGGAAGAAATATTAGAAAACATTTAACATTATGTCTTTTTTATTATTTGTCTATATTTTGTAAAAAGAATTTTATGAAGTTAACGTATTCATAGAAAGTAGAAGAATCCGTTTATTGTGTTTGCTAGTTAAAACTATACGTTGTATCCACATCTCTTATCTCTATAATTATTAATAATTATTGTACGATGACTCCGAACCGATGAACAATGAATTCTGGTTCGATTGAATTTTCTCTGTCTTCCTGTACAACGTAGCCACATGTTCGATTTCTTTTTTTACACGTCGTTAACCAGTCGTGATTCAAAACACAATGCAGTTTCGTGAAGACACATTGCGAAAATATTTTTACGAAAATTTGCCGAAAAGAGTGAGTTCGCATCGCGCTGTACAGAAATGACTCATTCCTGCAAACTTTAACCTCGACAATTTCCGGTTGATTCCCTTCGTTCTGCGCGGAAACTGTACAGCTCCGAAATGAATACTTTAAGAACTTCATAAAAAGACAACCCCTTGAGAAGTTGTTATTTTCAGATGTATAGAATATTTTCCAAGTAAAGCCTGCTGTACCGCAAAAACAAACATGAAATGGTAGCATTTTCTTTGTTGTCGTAGTAAATCCAGCAGTCTCCCGCTTTAATTTCGTTTCACACTAAAGGGTGTTTATTTTAACTCGAACATCTCCATTATTTCCGCTATAATTAAAAGTAAGAAAAAATAACTAAATAGGATATACATGGTTTTGAGGCGTGCGTCAGATGGTCATAAAAAAGTACTTTGAAAGTCTTTTTAACAATTTTTTCAAGGTCACCGTATGTATTTTGCATATTAACATGTATTTTTCATAATGCAATGTGGTAGTCGACGTCAAGATAAGTTCAACGACCTACATACCAATTTGAAAAAACTGTTAAAATGACCTTCGAAGGATTTTTTATGAACATATGACGCACGCCTTAAAACCATGTACATCTTATTGAGTTATTTTTTCTTTCTTTTAATAGTAGCGGAAATAATTGAGGTGTCCTAGTTAAAATAAACACACTGTATATGATTCGGCTTATTGCTCCCGAAAAATGAGGACTTCGCAATGAGATAATATTTATCCATAAATAGATAAAACTGACAAATATATTTATTACTATAGTAAGAGAACAGAATTGAAAATATGTTATTGAATAAATATCTTAATTTTATCTTTGAATGTTAATTTATAAACACTATATGCTGCCGTTCCAGTCTAATATAAATTGTATGTGTTAATACAGAATCAATATTTCTTAACATTAAATTGTTAAAATTATAAAAGACAAAATACGTTATAATTTAATCTCCATTTTACAAAAACAACATAAAACATTTCTCTTCTGCATACTTTGGGCTCTACTTCTTCCAAGTTTTAGAAATGCTATATGCGCATAAAACTAACATGAAGAATATTTTCATGCTATATTTTCACACACGATAATAAGTATTTTGATGGTAAACATAATAGAAAGAGGGAAAGTAAATCCCCAGGGACTGTAAAAGCAAACTCGAGGGAAGAAAAAGGTAGAAAAACAAATCAGAGAAGCACCGAGACAGATAGAAGTAGAAGTAGAGAAGGGTGCATTTTCTTTTGCTCCGGAAATCTATTTTCTTGGCAGTGATTTCTGTTCCCGACAGTAAAGCTTACAATTAGATTCTCACGTATCAAGACTTACGTTTGTTTCCTTTCAGCTAAATCGAAATTTCCTTTTATCACGTTCTGCAAAGAAACCTCGAAACAATTATTGTGGTATTAAAAACGTAGTCATTGTCTTTGATCCATATTCACAATTAGTCGAACAGTAGACATTTTGAAATTGTTTAATTTTCATTATGATCAGATGTAAATTCACGTATAAAATCTAAAAATAAACAACTGTAGATTATTCGATCTTTCAAATAGTTACAAATATTAATAACAAATTCAACGTAGAATTTTGTTACTTTATCAAAAAGTATACTGTTTCGAATTCTAATCAATAATAATATTGTCCAAAAGCGATCTAAAGTAATATCTGAAAGTAGTCAATGATATTTACAATTCAGCATTACAAATGAAGTAAAGAAATAATTTTTTAAGGTGAAATATTTAGACATTAGTTTGACATTGACTTGTATAAAATTCTGTCTAATTATTTACATTAGTGTAATTATCCACGATTTAATGATAATTGATTATTTCAAGAACCAGCTTCGCAAAGACTATTATTTATTGTTATTTATTCTATTAAAACTTAATATTTTTTATTACATACTTCTGTTACCACACAGAATACAAAAGCAGGATTTTAGTAATACCACTGTTACCACAACATAAGCCCAAAGATTTGTCATTCCTGTATATAGGGTGTCCCAGTTAACTTGACCACCATGAATATCTCGCTTAGTTTTAGTAATAGAAAAAAACGTTATATGACAATATTAACCTAACCGTACAGGCAATATTGATTGGGAAAAAACATTATTCAAGGTCATCTTTTTCTTAATATCAAGGTCATCAATTTTCTTCTTTTAACTGAATTATATATTTTTTTATAGCAATGTAATAGTAGAGGTCAAAACCTCTTCAATGACATATTATACAATGACATTCATGTGACCCTGGGTATGATAAATCCAAAAAGCATTCCCGATATTATCAGTGACTAATTTACTACACTAATTAGTTCGGTTAAATTACTTTATTTCCATCAATATTCTGGCATTTTTCTGATTAAAACAAGACCAAACACGATATAAATTCAATTGCATTTAGTGGTGCAATCGACGATGAAAGTTTAACTGCAAACACTTTCTAGTTAAACCGTGGTTGTTGGACAGGAAAACAGATTTTACTGTACATCATATGTTCCGATAGTAGCAATGAAACTACTAGAAGAACCAGTGAATCATTTATTTTCCGTATACAACAATGTGTTGACAAGAATGGTCATCATTTTGAAGAATTATTGAATTAAAGTAGTTGAACCAAACCAATTAGTGCAATTAATCACGATAAAAAAATTTATATAAAATTAAAAAATTTGTATAGAAATTTATATAGAAAAATGTAATGCTTTTTGTATTTTTCTTATCCAGGGTCACTCGAAGGTTATTGTATAATATGTCATTGAAAAGGACTTCACCCTTACCCATTATTTTTGAAAATACAATATTTTATTTGATGCAGTAATTTTTGAAAATAAAATAATTTATTTGAGGCAGTAATTTTTAAAAATAGTATTTTATTTTAAGAATAGTGAAAATATTTGGGCTTTGCCTTTATTTTCAATTTCATTTTTAAATATTATTGCTGAAAATAATGGTTCGCATTCAATAGATTTATGAGTAGAAATAGTTTCCTGGTGATAAGATACACTGTGTATTTATCAACAAACCTCAGTAGGCATAAAAAAACAATATTCTATTTTGTGTTTCAAATTATTAAAATAGAAATATTTTATTTTGTAGTTCCAATTGTTAAAATAGTAATATTTTATTTTCGAAATTGTATATCTTATTTAAAATACTATTTCCTGTAAGCAAAATAAAATCTAAAATATTAAATAGTATTTGAAATATTTGTTTCGCCAAATAATGGCCATCACTGCCTTTCGGTTAGGTTAATATTGTCCTATAACGTCTTTTTCTATTACTAAAACTAAGCGAGGAAAAACAGATGTAGTTCAGGACACTACAATCTTGCCAGTTCTCTTGCTCGAATTGACACAGTAAAGGACCCACAATGTCAGTGCGGTTATGAGAATCAGGATATCGACCACGTGCTATGGCAGTGTCCCACGTTGATGAACGGAGGTTGGAGTTTATCAGACAACTACGGAAAATTCATCCTTTTCTTGTGCTTTCATGCAATGTTCTACTATCCAGCCCTACGGTGGAAATATATAAAATAAAACCAACTTGTTTCTGAATGCCTGTGAGTGAAATATTTAAGAAAATTATATAGTTTTAAAAACTACTTGTTTACCAGTCAACGATTATTTATATTATTTGTATCGTATTATATAAAGTACACTATTATATTGAAAAATAATGTATGGCAAAATAATCTCTACTTTGAGATTCTAATTACATTTAATTAAAAAAATATATTCAAGGTGGTCAAGTTAGCTGAGATACCCTGTATATTTTTTATGGAATTATCCTCTATACTCTATAGGGCAATTTTCATGTTACATTTTTTTACACACTGAAGACGCGAATACAGCAGAGGAACTAGAAGACGCGATTCTGTTACACTCGGTAAAACCTACCATTGGGGGCAATACAATGGGGTTGTAAAATCGATACAGGGTGAAAAAATGTCTCGTGTACACAAATGGAAAAACTCATGACCTCTGGGATATCTTTATGGTTGAGTGCTATTGTATATTGCAAAGTATGAATACACGCAGATATAAAGACGTATGCAGAATATCATATACCAATGTCTGAAACATGAGAAAACGAAATAGGGTGAACTGTACAATGATTGGCACCCTAAGACAAAATCGTAGTAGAAATCTTTTTATCTTGTTTTGAAATGTTTAGATGAGCTTAACTTGCTATTATTATAAGCCAATAGAAATTTTTCAGCAAAATAAAACAGTTTTACGAGTCGTAAATCTTTTATTATAAAATATATTCAGTATATAACAATCGTAAGACAAATAGTACAGTCATTGGCACATTTTCCAACAGTCATATGTGGAACTCCGTTATGAAAACTTACAACGTTGCTTTGAAATATAAAGAAGAAGCAATAAAACGACTGATTTTCTATACTAGAAATTCTTAATATTTGCTGTTTACATCAAAAGTGCCAATAACTATGGCAATGCCAGCAATAGTACAGTTTACGGATGGACCGGATTACAATTGTTTATTTGTTAAGTCACATTAACAATGAGGTTATTAACGATCATATTGATTTGCGTGAAATGAATTATATTATATCAGTATTAACGTGGGCATATCGTAGAAGCAACAACTGTAATAATTTGATGACTGCTATCTAAGAAATATCTTTTCTCACACATATTGAACTTCATTTTTAAATATTCAAAACTAGATTTTTTCTGATGCTACAATAAATATATATATATATATATATATATATATATATATATATATATATATATATATAAACTTACAACTTTGGTTTGAAATATAAAGAAGAAGCAATAAAACGACTGATTTTCTATACTAGAAATTCTTAATATTTGCTGTTTACATCAAAAGTGCCAATAACTATGGCAATGCCAGCAATAGTGTCGTGTGATTCTCTAATAAAAATCCTACGCTAAAAATTCGACGTTGTGCTCGACAACGTACCGTTTCACAAATTATTATTTTTGCAGTTCGTCCGAACTTTCCGACTTTCCTTTGTAATTCTCTTGAATTTCTTTTCCTGAAAACTTTTCCAGAACCGTAACGAAGAAAACAAAAAAAGAATTACGCATATCTATCGTTCGAATCGTGAGTTATGATCTCGAGTTCATACAAAAGTCTCATAGAAAAAGGCTCTTTTTCCCGAATTTTTCCGGGCAACTTTTTCAATTTTCCTTTCCCGAAAAACATTATTCGGACTATTTCGAATATATTTTTTAAAATTAGTCAAATCGGTCCAGACGTTCTCAAGTGATGCGCTCACCAACGAACAGCATTTAATTTTTATTTATATAGACAAATGTTAGCATTTAAAATATTTTAAATGTAATATTTTATTTATATAAAATTTATTTCAATTTCATCGTTACAATAAGAGAGTAATACACAGCATAATAATGTAAGTGATTGATGTCATATAATTTATGAATAAACAAACATTTGAAATAATGCAGTGAATAATATATGCAATAATTGATTCCACGTCAATTATACAGCTCATAAATAGTGCAAGCATTTACAATCAGCGTTATGCAATTACAATCACAATACAAGAGATTTAAAAGAGGAAAATATCGGAGAAAGAAACTACTGAGTTTGTTCTTGAGTTTTGGAAAGAGGAAATGAAATGCGAAATTTCGCACCAGCGTTGTACCATATCTTCTGAATTTCGAAGACAAATCTCCCACTCTATCTCTATTGATTTCTACCCTTCAGCTCTGCTAAATCGTCTGATATATAGGCGTAGAGTGGTAAACATGAAATGAAATATTGACACCACCTTGGTAAGTTTCGTGACTAGCATCCCTGTCATCTATTAATCGAAAGGATGCTGCCGCTCTTACACAGATTACTATTTGCATCTCCGCCCAATGATCTAGAGTAGTTTATCAGTACAGGAAATCTCAAGATATCTACGAAATGTTTATATTTAGCCTAATTATAGCATGTTGCATTATGGGATAAAAAAGGAACTCAAATTGAGAGTTGAACAATCGTGCATAAATTGAGAGGTGAACAATCATACAAATCCTGGCCTAATGTTTCTTTATATTTTTGTATAAAATATTACTTTATAGAGTTAAAACTGATGGGAAATGAAAAGGGGCTTATTGAAGAATGACAAACAACAAAATAACATAAGCATCTATTTATTATAACAGAGAAACAAGAAAATAAACAAAATATTATACGGAAAAATGTTTCCGGTTAATAAAACTGCTGGAAGAAAGTTTCCGAATCGATTTACACTATCCAACACGAAATTTGTTCAACAATTACTGTTGGGCGATTCTAATAATGTTTTTTGCGCTGATTCCGAATGTGCCCTTAATTTTTCCCCTAAACGCACAGTTTTTAAGGAACATAACTTGAAAAAGAAAATATATTTTTCAATTTTAAACAAATACTTTCATGTTATTATACGCATTGTTCTTTGTAGCAATTGATTCTGTAGATTTTCCCGAATACTGTATTATCCAATATTAATACATAATGAATCTTTAAACATGTTTAAACAATCGTTCAAGATGGAGAGACAACATTTTCACACCAATTTGTGAGGATATTTTTCAGTTTATCTTAAAAAATATGGGTGCAGCGGAAAATCGAATTACATATACATATACATGTACCCCTGGCACAATGTTTCCGATTGGAGCCATTGATACCGATTTCAGAGAAAACATTCACAATTTAGGACTATAAAATATTACTTTATGAAGTTAAAACTGATGGGAAACGATACGGGACTTAGTGAAAAATGAAAAACAACAAAATAACATAAGCATCCATTTATTATAGCAAAGAAACGAGAAAATAAACAAAATGTTATACGGAAAAAAGTTTCCGACTTATACCGAAAAGGTCCAACACCTTTGTTCAACAATTACAGTTGGGTGATTCCGAATCTGTCCTTAATTTTTGTGAAAATGAAAATATATTTTTCAACTATAAACAAATATTGTGATGTTATTATAAAAGATATTGAATTATTGTTTGCAACAAAAGATTCTGTAGCCTTTCCCGAATACGGTAGATATCCATCATTAATACGTTATGATAGTTTAAACATGTTTAAACATTCAACAACAAATATTGAAAAATTTCATCAAAGATCGACGCATAAGTGGTATCTCTCCGTCTTTAATGATTCTTTAAACATATTTAATAATGGATATCACTGGATTCGGGAAAGTCTACAGTATCTTTTGCTACATACAACAATTCAATATCTTATACAATGACATCACAATATTTGTTTAAAGATGAAAAATACGTTCTTTTCTTGCAGTCACATTTATAAAAAAAAAACGGAGTTTGAAAACCAGTTTTTAAAAGAAAATTATGCATTCGAAAACCGGGTTTTTCAGTAAAAAACCAATTTTTTATACATAACACTTATACATATATCTTCTAGTAAATTTCTTCTATTAGCTACAAAAATTGTTATTATTAAGTTATCCGGACAAATATTATCAAGATTATATAAAGATTATTCTATAGACGATGACTGCGATGTTAAAAAAAAAGAGACGACGAAGAAAATTAAGACGTATCTATGATGAAAAATGCTATGGAAATAATAATAAATAAGTATCTGCAAGAACCTGAAGAGATGTCTTTCTGTAGTCCTCAAACTTTAAAGAAGGAGTTTTTGGTCTTGGAGACTATAAATAGAAGAACAAAAAATGTAGATTTATTATTTAATGCTTTAAAGATAATCAAGACCAGTTCATAAGCAAGTGAGTGAGTTTTTTCTATTTCCGTCGAAAATAATTGTGTCGAAAATAAGGACACGACTAAGCAATATATCCATTGACGTTCCTTGCTTTCTGAATTCATATTTTATTTAACAAAGAAAGAAGTAAAATAATAATTTACATAAATATAAAACATTTGTTAATTTCTGTGATTTTTTAAGAATATTATTTTGCTAATTTTCTATTTTAATAATTTCATGTATGTACGTACATCTACCTTGTGTTTTCCTTTTTCGTATTTTTTTAATTATTATAACTAAAAAATTAAGAAATTCTATTTTAACCCTTAGCACTCGAGGGCGCCTCTGAGGCACCACTAAAAATTGCTGTACTATTATTTAAAATATTGTTTACATTATTCGATACGTCGGTATCTAACCAATTACTAAACATTTAAGTATTGTAGGAGATATTATATCAATTTCATATCTATCAAATTTTAAAAAATCATAGAGAATGGGAATATTCTGGGTCAGAAGAAACGTTTGATTTTCGAGGTAAAATAGCTCCGAGTGCAAAGGGTTAAGTTGTAAATATGTCTTGCCTTTTATCTGTAAAAAATCGAAACCGGTTTAAACCGATCTCATGGAAAAATTAAAAACCGAAAATCGGTTTTTGTTTAAATCCTACTCAAGAACTGTGCGTGTAGGAAGAAACTGTTATAAGATCCAACAGTTATATGGAAACATTTTTGGTGTTGGACAGTGTTAGTATTGTCTCGCCGATACTAATCCTGTATCACGTAACACTCCACTGCGAGCTTCTGGCCTCCTCAAAGGGTAATCCCTGCGGTAGCGTGGATAAATATTTCACAAGTGTTGCGCACACCTTTTCCACATGTATATCGAGACATTATACTGTATGTTTCACTTTGAACACTGCTGTTGTTCCCGCAGCTCCACTCAAAATGGTAGCTTACGTCTGGGTCATACGCGTGGGTACAGGTTAAGTGGATTAAGGCTCGCGCAGCAGGTGCCGCATGTTAATCACCGACTCTAATGTCCTTCTCCTACGAGGACAAATTCCGCTGATGGGCTCAAATGATCCTAGCAGTTAAGTAGTGTCCAAGCGAAGAATTCTTTGCCGCTGGAACAGTCGAGCGGCTTAAGTGTCTTCGCCGAATGAACTACTTATAAGAAAACGCCGCGATTTATCTGACTCGTTCTCGCCTAGTAGCAATTTTACCCTGTTTCTTTCGTGAATGAAGGTGCAAGATAATTGCATGCACTTAATGTGTTCTTAACCTACTATTTATTTTGCGGTTATAAAGCGAGGTATATGGTACAAGCATATTTATGTATTATTACCACGCTAATATTAGCTTGCCGTGTTGTTTGTTGTACGCGTCAAATATTATAATCGAATTTTAAACCACTTTCCAATGAGCTAGAGACCTGAAACTTTAAACATAGCTTCAGACAATAGAATATTAAAAAAAAATTTTGACCCTTTAGTGCCCTTTATATATAACTAAAAAAATCAAATTTCTTTATTTTTTCACAAAGCAAGCGGCTAATAGTTTTCCTTAATCTAGTTTAACATGTAGTATAATATTACAAAATGTAATAATTTACAGACGCAATTATTTCTTGAAAACGATCGAAAGTAAAATAACGAAACGTTGAAGTTAACGTGGTGATTTGCAAAAATGCATTTAAATAACAATTAATCGAACCAGTGCGCCGATAGCATTAAATATATTTGTTATTAACAACTCCACGATCGATATAAGGAAATATTTATAAATATTGTTAATATTTTCTTTTGAAACGAAATAAGTTCACAGATTTCATATTGTCGACATCCATATTCAAATTTAACTTTCTCTAAATTATAATTGACAAAATGGTTAGCACTATTTATAATAATAAGAGCAAAGTACCATAAAAGTGTACAAGTAATAAAATGAAATATAAATTACAGTTATAATTATCTGACTACAGACATCGTTTACAAGAAAATAGAATTTTATCTCGATTTGAAAGAAATTTTTAATATAGTGCATATTTATTAGGCTCTTTCTGTCCATTGATAAAATGTCCTTGCGTAAACAGGATAATGACGGATAATAGTTGCGAACTAAAATACGAGTCTTCTCCACTGAGATTGACATTGCAAGAGGCACGGTTCTATCAAACTGTTGAGTGGCTCTCGTTCGAACCTCACTTATACTTTTTCAAGGTCCTCTTCCTCCTCAGCATCCGTTTTAGGTGTAATAATGTGGCCCAGATATCGGGTTTCCCAGCAGCATAGGTGGCATTTTTCTTTTCTCAGAGAGCCATAAAGATAGTAAAAGAACAGCTAAATCATCCAGAAATGATAACGGCGCGATTTACACAGCTCGTAAAATCGATTCCGTCGTCTTCCGAAAGGCAACCGTCGCGTTTTTTTTAAATAAATGGTATCCTCTGAAGTGAATCGCATAAAAGAAATAACAGATGCGAACGATCTATCATTTTATCAGCATTTCCCATTATTCGGATCGAATTCCATTATCTAGATAAAATCTTCGGCTTCCTTAAAATGGCAATCCATGCCTGTCGCGTGAAATGAAATACTGAAATCTGACATACTTGTCAGTGGACTGGTCGGATCTTCGTGCAAAATAAAATGTAATGAAACAAAAGGAATGAATAAAATACAAAAAAAGAGTTATATGAAACGTATTTTTTTCTGAATAGTTGTAATAATAAATTAGAAACAACGCAACAATATCCTTAAACTCTTCTAATGTCTTCACTGCTCTTTATTTCAATTACCTATTATTCATCACAAAAAGCTAATCACTAATTCATTCATTAAATTTACATTCTACACAAAAATTCTGCCACAATTAACTTTTACATGCAACGACAAACGAAATACGAGACGAACACAATAGTAAAAGTTTGCATTAAAAAAAATAAGAAATTATAATTATAGCAATCTTTTACTTGACCTGCTTTACATGCAACTACTGTATAATTTTAATTAGACACGTTTTACTTATTTTCACACGAAGAAAAAGCTTAATTAGAGAAAGGAGATGAATCCGGTAGTAAAAGTTTGCATAAAAAAAAATAAAAAATTAGAAATATAGAGATCTTTTACTTGACCTGTATCAGCGTGAGTCACCGATAGACGATTCCTCGCTGGCTCGATCATCGCGCGTGTTTGTCGGTTGACTGGTTCCGAGGGGTATCCCCCGGTGGTGGGACTATAAATTTGGACACTTGCGGCGAAAATACTGTACAATTCGCAAAGTGAATTACACAAATCTAGTGAACCATGTCGAAGCAAAGGCGGGATTCGAGCAATCGTCGGTTGTCCCGTTCATCATCCGAGCGGAAGATCTTCTACGTTGACGACGCGTCTTTGGACCCATCCTACAACCCGGATATATGCCAGCGTTTGTACAATTGCGACGCATCCTATCCTCCGGAGGATCGTTCGTCCATCTGTGCCCCTAGTTTGGATGCAACCGCGTTCCAGTTGGGCGAGCATTCGTCGCTTTATATGCCGAGTTCAGACGATGAACTGCGACATAGCATGCCCGCACGGTCAAAAACCGGCAGCCAGAGGCAGAGCAGAAAGCATTCGGAAGTTGATCTGCAGTCTCGGTCCAGTCGGCGTTCCAGCGTGCAATCCAGCCGTTCGAGGATAAACAGCTGCAGCAGGCCAACGCCGTTAGGTAGGAAACAATTGGGTCATCAGACTTTTCGATCGATGAGAAACGCGCGTAGTTTCCGCTCGCGTTCGCTGACGCAATAACGATTTCGCGTTCGCTAATTGCGTTATCCAATTGATCGGTTTCGACGTATCTCACGCGGAAAAAGATTCCGGCGAAACAAAGGCTTGATTGACACCGGGCTGACTGGCGTAAAACCTTTGTGCAACAGCACTTCATTCTTTGCCGTGTCTTTATGTTTTGGGAAACAGGGCTTGAACGTCCGCGATAGCTCGGTAAAAATTTATAAAGTTCGAGTCATATCGCTCGGAATGAGATTCTGTGAGTGACACGCGATAGAAGAGCTTCCACGAGCTGTCGAGTTCTCGAAAAAACATATTACACGGTGCTGCTCGAAAGTTATTGAAAAGCGTATCGAACTGATAACGTTAGGCATGTCGTTTGAATCATCCCTGTCAACGAAAGAAACGCTTGACAATTAGATTTCGGTCTGTACATGTCCTATCCAGCGTGTCTCGCGAGATCTAGAACGATTTTAATGGTCGACTCTGCCGTCGATCCAAATGTATTTAACTCTCATCCGTCCCTGAGTGTCAATTTGACACAGTTTTCCCGAAATACGTTATACTGTTCTGTTATTTGTGTACGTAAGCCCGAAGCTTCGGACCTTTAATTTTTTTAATTTAAACACATAACCAAGCAACCTAAGATGTAAATGTTAAGCCATCAGTTTTTCGATAAAGAAAATATCGAAAAATAAATGGTTACCTTTTTATTTGAGCGATCTTTTGCCGAATTCCATGGAAATCACCGACACTTTCCTCGACACGGTTTTTATCAACAATATTTTACCAACAACGATTTTAGATTCGTTGTGGGTCAAAATCGTTGTCAGCCAAAGTAGTTGTCGATCAAATATGGTGTCGTTGAAAACCTTTTACCAGTATGTCAATTTGACACCGAGTGATAGATTCGGTTCATGAAATGAGGGACGGATGAGGGTTAAAGAAACTTGTTTTATTCCTGATCATTTTGAATGGATTTTCTAACAAGGAGAGTGCAAGGACGTTGTCACACCGATTTAGTT
>CM052334.1:21208783-21234657 GCA_028455595.1 Lasioglossum vierecki | reverse complement strand
ATCATTAAATAAAATATTTAACATTTACGATCGATAATCGGGATTATTTTATTCTAAATTATGTTTATTTTTCTAAAAATGTTGTTTTAATTTATTTAATATTTTTCTCTTAAATAAAACACAAAAACTGACCTACTTTCAATTTTTTCAAGCCAATTTAAAAAATCATGCAGTAAAGAGTTAAGATAACAGACTCCGACATGATCTATGCAAAGCTATTAATTACGTTTGAATACGAGTAACAACGAGATAACAACACTACTTTCACGATTATTAAATACTTCTTAATGTTGTTCTTAATGTACTTAATGTAACAATATATATAATACAGTAAATAGAATAGGTGAATTGAAATTGAACAAAAAGGATATTAATATGTAGTTGCTATAATAACTTTAGTTATGTAAATTGAGCATTGGGAGCATTATTTATAATACGAAAAATTGCCTCGCTCACTTTTACTTTAAAGTGAAAGATTGATTTTTCATTTGCGATTACTATTGTTCGTCACAGTACTACAATATTATACCGTGTAGGTATAACTCACAGAACCTCATTCGCGTGACATTGATCGACACTGTCTTAGGAAAGCAGCTTGTCTGGAAATGATTACACCTGTCTATGATTGATTAACATTAATGTTGATTTTGTAATATTATTTTAAAAGGGATCGAACAAACTGTAAACTAGAAATCGTGGTTTTGTACGTATATTAATAATACAAGTGTACACGTGTACACTAGGGTGGACCTTAGTTATACTTGGTGAAAATTTGTTTGAGAGATTTTTTCATGCATACCCCTAAAATTGTGCCATTTGGTAAAAAAATAATTCCTGCAAAAGATAAAGTTGATAAGATAAGATGAAAGCGTACCGCATTGACGTTGAAGTTGCGAAAAATGAGAAATTTTATAGGAAAAAAAACATTTTTTATAAGTTTTTCGTATTGCTGCAGGTGTCTCTAACCGTCCATAGAATTCTTGAGGAGTTGTGATGGGATTTTTACACCGTTAACGAAGCACGAGATTTGAGCGGAAACGGACTTGTTAGCGGGAAGGTGGCGGACAGCAATTAAACAGCTTAATTAATGTGAAATAATGTTAATTCGTACAGAGTACACTTGTACTTGAAATATTTAAAATGAAAATAATTAACTTGAATTTTCAGTATTCTGTTCGCATTTAGCTCGCAGTTACTTCTACTTCCCGACGTCCGATTGATCTAAAACTTCGGATATATTATTTTTTTATGAAATGGAACAATATGGGAGGAGCAGTGGCGTGCCCAAAATTTCATAGTCGAAAAATAAAGTCCACCCTAGTGTACACGTGTATTTAAATACACGTACCTCAATACGTGCCTTTTTAAGTACATGGTTACACGTGTACTACTTCACGTATATATATTTGAATATACGTGTATTAATGGATCCTTATTTTAATTCGTATAATTTTTCGAACATTTATATCAATTTATGTATACACCTATTTTGCATTCGAAAATTAATAACTGTATCCTAAAAACTAAAACGAATTAACATGCGGATACGTTAGTACACAAGTATTTAATTATACGTGAAATAGTACACGTGTGTACCCGTGTTAAATCAGAGCTGGGGAAAATAGTATTTTAAATAGTCAATAATAAATAATCCTATTTATTTTAAAGTATTTGTACAATTTTGAAAATAAAATATTTTATGTGATGCAGTAGTTTTTGAAAAAAATATTTTATTTGATGCAGTAATTTTTGAAAATAAAATATTTTATGTGATACAGTAATTTTTGAAAATAGTATTTTATTTTAAGAATATTGAATATATTTGGACTTTGTCTTTATTTTCAATTTCAATTTTAAATATTATTGCTGAAAATAATTTTTCTGAAAGTTCGCATTCTATAAATTTATGAGTAGAAATAGTTCCCTTGCGATAAGATACACTGTATATTTATCAACAAACTTCAGTAGGCATAAAAAATACAATATTTTATTTTGTGTTTCAGATTATTAAAATAGAAATATTTTATTTTCTGGTTCCCGTTGTTAAAAAAGAAATATTTTATTTTGTGGTTCCGATTGTTAAAACAGAAATACCTTATTTTCGAAATTGTATATTTTATTTAATATACTATTTTCTTTAAGCAAAATAAAGTCTAAAATATTAAATAGTATTTGAAATATTTCTTTCGCCAAATATTGCCCACTTGTGATTTAAATACACGTGTACACGTGTGTTTCGATACACGTGAAATAGGAATCTCTACTGTAAACTAAGATCAAATCATTATAATCTTTAGGCAATGGTAGAAGGAATAGCTCGGTCAGGCCAGCAAAGTCTCGCAGAGCGAGCAATGCTCGTAGAAAGGACTCTGTTCGTCCTGTAAAGGACGAAATAAAAGAGGTGCGAGGAAGTGCGGAGGATGCGGAGACTTTGGAACAAGCAAGACGACATCGCCGAATCACGATGATCATCCTGGGAACGTTTATTTTTCTTCTGGTCGCATCGGTTCTTGCAGTGGTGGTTACGTTAACTCAAAGTACTTTTCTGAGACCTCCTTCAGGGTCTAAGGAACTTGCTGAACATCGAGCGCCACGTAATTAATCGTTTCAACATAATAGTTCTAACTTAATACTTACAAATACAATAAAAATCACACAAAATATTAACCGATATTAAGAAGTAGGTCCACGAATTTTTAAAAAGTTATACCTCGGATTATACCCCGCCCGAATGAGTTGGTTTTGAAAATGCAATTGCACACTCAACATGTAAGAATATAATGCAAATAATATCTACCTAATCTGAGGTAGTTCAACAAAAAAGACAGATCATTATGAATTACTATATCACAGATAAATACTCGTTATGCGATACAATCGATAATATTATGACTTCGATCTATTGCCCATTTGTCACCTCTTACATTCTGCTCTTCGGACTTCTGGATGTCTCCAGTGGCGGCTCATGTCAAGTGGAGGCCCCAAGCGGTAAAATTTCGGGGTCCTCGAACTCAAGTTAGAAATAAAAGTTGCAAGAAAACTTTCATAAACTTAATTTTTCATAAATAAATTGAATGTTTTTGTAAAAACAAATGAATAATGCAAATTGTGGACCCTATGGTATCCCGGGGCCCAGTGGCGGCTCCAGTCAAGTGGAGGCCCCAAGCGGTAAAATTTCGGGGCCCTCGAACTCAAGTTAGAAATAAAAGTTGCAAGAAAACTTTCATAATCTTAATTTTTCATAGATAAATTGAACGTTTTTTGTAAAAACAAATGAATAATGCAAATTCGTGGCCCAGTAGCGGGTCAAGTTAAGTGGAGGCTCCAAGCGGTAAAATTGTTGGGTCCCTCGAACTCAAGTTAAAAGTAGAAGTTGCCAGAAAACTCTCTTAAACTTATTAACAAAAAAAAGTAATGAAAAATTCCATACCGTTACACATTAAATAATTTTTTTTTTAAATTCGGGACCCTATGATATCCCGGCGCTCCACGCGGCCACTTAGGCAACTTACCATTAGATCCGCCACTGGGTGCGTCATGTGCCCGCAAGCTATCCGAAAGGGAAAGTAAATTTTCACTAATCGAACTTTTACCAATATATTCGTGACGATTGTTTACTAAATCGTCAATTAAACAAGTAAATATATGTTTTGAATTATGTCATGTTTAGTTTCATTTTAATCAAGATAATGTTACAAACAAATTGGTAATGTTTGGAACTAGTGTATGGAATGTTGTTGTGTGTTATGACTATTTAAAGCTAGAAGAATGTTATTCCTGTTGCATAAATATAATTTTGTTTTTCGTCTGACACATCTGTGGTTGAATGAGAAATTTATGATGAAAGTGTTCAGCTATTTTACTTCCCTTTCTGATGGCTGTAATGAGTATGAAAAGGTGATAGAAACGAGGAGCAGAAAAGGAAAAGAACGTTTCGTCCTGGCTCTGCTAATGGACTCATCAGTAAGGGTACCTACCAGAGCGTGCCTTAGGCGTGAGAACACCGGACGCTCGGCGCTCGGTTAAGAAAGGTACATATATACAGGATGTTCAACTGCAGATGATTATGTGCCTGTGATAACGAAAGTGGTCTAAGAAGAGTCTAAAAAAGATTCCATTTACCACCATTTTGTGTGGTATCGATTCGCATTGCGATAATGCCGGGCCATTTTAGCAAACGAGTTGGAAATTGAACTTCTTGATTGAAATATTCGCTGTGTCGTTAATAGAAATTTAATTTTAACGACAATTAAAATAATAATAATAATAATATCGTAATATTCATTACCATTTATGGTACTGGAATATTTAGAAGATAAGAAAATACGAAAGGAGAAAGTTACAAATATCAGAATTGTAGGGGCAAATTAACAATCAAAAATCTTTAATATTATTTACAAAATAAACACTTTACTTTAACCAAATAGCATCAAATTTTATAACTAATGGCTACAATTACATCATTTCATGTTAATATATAATTACGAATACAAGTATTTCATTTGAATTTAACATTCTTTTAAAAATATTATAAAAGTAAGTTATATAAAAAATTTCGTGATATCATTCGAAAGAAATAGAATCGCAAATATATTAATTCTTCCACAATTTTGTCATTGATCGATACAGATTGATACATCTAGATTCACATCTTCTCGAGTGCCTCATAATCACATTCTATCAACAC
Organism: Lasioglossum vierecki; assembly: GCA_028455595.1. NCBI lineage: Eukaryota > Metazoa > Arthropoda > Insecta > Hymenoptera > Halictidae > Lasioglossum > Lasioglossum vierecki. The sequence continues at coordinate 21,229,970 of CM052334.1, read as the reverse complement.
TGCGTAGTTTGATAACAAACAGATGTATTAATAATCCTATTTCAGTACTCGATTAATGCGATAATATGATACTTAGGTAGAGAGTTAATGAATATTAGCACTATAATATAAGTGCCTCGTTGAATCGAATCTACTAGTAGCAATGTTCATCACGATTATCACTCTAACGTTATTTTTAAAACAATTAATCAGTGTTTCTTTTGTTCGACGATCACAAAAAATGTTTTTTCCGTTTACCAGATTATTCGGTAGACGTGTAAGATTATCAAATTCTACGGATCATGAAAATGTATGCGTTGTCAATTAGTTTCGCTTTGACACGTGCCATAATTATCTGTAATAATGTTAGCTGAAAGGCAAACGATGATTCTTTAGGTACATGTATTAAGATAATGTTTTCTCCTTTTGTAAGAGATGCCCGGGATTAAAATGATAAATGCAATCATAATGAATGAACTTTATTTCAAATGTCTTTTTCCGGCAACGGACCTGACGAAACTGTTCGACGTTCGCTTGTAAATAACATAAACAATATACCGAGTAGCGCAACATAAACAACGGTTTACACTTTTTGATAGAAAATATTGGTCTTCTCTAAAAAATTATTTACAAGAGACTGTAATCTCTTTGTGTGACATTATTGATTGAAGCAAAAAGTATCGATTTTATGTGCGGTCTAACACGATCCTCTTACTAACAAGAAACAGCCTTACCTCCCCGACCTCGTAGCCACACACTCTACGAATGCCGCTTCTATGTTTTAAGCAACGCCACTTCGAAACTACTCACCGCTCCTAACTTTCTCTCGTTACTCTCCTGAAATATCTACGTGGCAATCGATAACTTGGATGATTCAACGTGATCACCACCTGACGACAGTCGCGTTTAGCCCCATATATCATCCCCTTGTGCTACCGTACACGTTTTAAGTGCCTATCATAAATCCTTCGAAACCTGAAGAACGCCTCCCCATCAGTCTTCAACTTCACTTAACATGCGTTGTGTTTTCGACGTGACTACTGCAGAGCCGGGGAAAATAGTATTTTAAATTGTAAATATTAAATAATCCCATCTATGTTAAAGTATGTGTACAATTTTGGAAATAAAATATATTATTTGATGCAGTAATTCTTTAAAATAGTATTTAAAATAGTATTTGAAAATAGTATTTTATTTGAAGAATATTGAAAATATTTGGACTTTGTCTTTATTTTCAATTTCAATTTTAAATATTTTTGCTGAAAATAATGGTTGATGCAGTGTATGTTTATCAACAAACATCAGTAGTCACAAAAAATGCAATATTCTATTTCGTGTTTCAGATTATTAAAATAGAAATATTTTATTTTGTGAATCAATTTGTGAAATAGAAATATTTTATTTTGAGATACAGATTATTAAAATAGAAATATTTTCATTTGCGAAATTGTATATCTTGTTTAAAATATTATTTCCTTTAAGCACGATAAAGCCTAAAATATTAAATAGTATTGAAAATATTTATTTCGCCAAATAATGCCCACCTCTGGAGTGCTGTCGAAATCCGACCTGGTTAATGTCTGCTCGGTCAGTTTCCGGAATATCTACGTATTTCAACTTTAACCCCTTAAACCTTATGCCAGTACCCGAGAACCAACTGTTAATTTCTTCGTTTAAACTTTCTTAATATCCCTTTTATTATGGTAATATCTTTTAATAGTAAGTTGTAAAATTGCCGTAGATTTTTATCGTATCGAATGCAACATTGGAATATTGGCTACTGACTTGAGGATTAAGGGGGTGTTCCTATTCAAATTATGGGATAAACAATTATTAAACATGAAACAATTTAAAGAACCCATAACAAAGTTTTTGAACTAACAATTTCTTAAATATTCTATGTAATTATTACTTTCCTATCTGCGATAATAGTTGATTGCGATATTCGTAATAAAATTTTGTTGACTTAAACAGGCAGTTGTATTCTAAACTACTCATTAAGGCTGGCGGAATAAAGTATAACTTTTTAAAAAAGCGCTTGATATCTGTCTAGTTTTATAAGGACGTTTATACTTACGTACGCATAGTTAAACTGGAAGAATCAACCTAATATAACATTTTTTGCATAGGCTACTTATAATCGATAAATAATATTTTACTCTCACAAACAGTTCAGATGTCTGAACGTGGGAAACTAATTTGATAATCAATTTTCTACGTCACAATTTTTTTTAAGAATATTAAACAATATCGTATACTTCATAATTATTTATTTATGTTTACATATTAAACAATAGATACATTAGTGTTGATCTCTGTTGTTACCATATGATAATTTAAAAGATTAAATTATTTAGTATTTCATTTATCTTTTGCAGCGTTTAAGTGTTGCTTAGGCGAACAATTTATTGTTTGTTATTTACTGCTGCAAAACCTTTCGTTGTATTTATCAGAAACTGTTTCCACAACATCAGAAACGAAATCAAAGTGAAACGAGGTTTCGAAGATACACTTCTACTAAAGTCCTTCGTGAAAGCTCCTCCGCCGGTTCCATATAATTTTCTTCTTTTTAGTTTTCTTGAGAATTATAGTGCACGCTTTCAAGTGCCTCTCAAACGTTGTTCTTAACTTCGTTTAGTTTTAATTTGAAGTTGATGTTGCTGAAATGCTTTTCCTCTTCAACTCGAACGAAAGCATACCTTCCTTCAATGTTTGACGCGAGGCAAAACTTTTTAAAAAATTGCTTCCATCAAAGTGATGAAAAAAGGAAAATTGTTTATATGTCACTATCTTCGCTAAAACACCTGATGGTAGTCGTAGGCGTTTAATACATTTTTAATTAGACTATTAAGATAGTCTCAACAATTCAATTGTACAGGGTGTTTCAAAAATGTTGTACTTCGAAATTGTTTCGAGTAACTTTCTTCCTTCGCAAAAATGTTCTCCGCGGCTATGTTAAGAAGTTACATACTAACGGAAAACACGGACCAATCAGGAAGTCACTCTTTAGCCTATGTTTTCCGGTAATAACTCCTCAACAAAGCCGCGGAGAACATTTTCGCAAAGAGAAAAGTTACTCCAGATCAGCATCCAAGGAAGTACAATATTTTTGGAACACCCTGTATACAAGGCCCGCTCTAAGAGGGGGAGACCCGGACATTTTCCCGGTGCGCCAAAATTTAAAGGCGCCATTTTGGCTGTACGTGTGAGAAAAATATTGATTCTACTGTTTTGTGCTGCTTGATTATCAATTTTATGTTATGTTATATGTTTCTTTCTATTTAGAAAGCATATATTTAATATAATATATTAAAAGCATATATTTATATGCTTTTATTAAAATTTAAATAAAATGATTTGATTTTTATTGAAAATAAAAAATATATACCTTTATTTAAGGGTCGGCAATTTGTCTTTTTGTCCGGGGCGTCGTAACCGCTAGAGCGGGCCCTGCCTGTATAGAGAAACCACAGTGTTCAGATCCAATACTTGGATCTGACGACGGATAACGTCTTTCACAAACAGAACTGATCGATACTGGAGAATCTTTGAGATTAGATTTGATTAATTTACATTCATCAATCTAAGAGATTAATTTCTTGTATCGAGACATAAATCATTTCACGGACTCACAATTTTGTGGAAAAATTTCTAGTTTGATCGCATCATCTAGTTTCTTCAAATCAATGAAATACATCTACTTTTCTGTGAGAGGGTTTTTATGTCGACTAATGTTACTAAACATAATTCAAGGTCTGCTCACATAATCACCCAGTTGTGAAGGATGAATGAAAAAGATGTAAATATTAAATAATTATTATTTCATTGCACTCGCTGAATCACCTAAATCCTTGATTGAAGAATTAATATTCCAAACAGGTTTTTAGAAACCCTATAACTTCTTTTTTCATTTCTCGTTCAAAACCGGGGGATCAGTCTATCGACCCAGCATGCTTAAGAAACTAAGTTACAGTAATTTATTCAGCAGTAATTAATTTAACTAGCAGAAATTAATTTTCTCCGGTAAAGACTTTATTATATCCGCAATAAAGTCAGTTCCATATATTTGATCACAGTTCTCGTTTTCAGACCTCGACTCATCAGGATTGTTAATTTAAGTTTCTAGTAACACTAACCAAAGTCAATTTGATACGTATACTTTTAATACACATATTTCTGCTGTCATACTACTATTCATTCTCGAACTTGTATGAACTTCTAACTCACTTATAATGTTTAGAAATCCACACAGAACATTTTGGAAAGGTAAAAATGTCTGTTACGATGAACAGTAAAATATTTTTAAAGAAGAACTTGAAGTTAATTGAATGAACTGATGACTATAATGTATTTAAACTTTAAAGGTGTCAATACGGGATCACGGATGCCGGTTAGACAGTTTAATGTTCACAGTGCAGAGCCTGCTGTCAGTTCACAGTAGTTTTTAGACATCCGAACAAGGCGGTCCGAACTACAACACCGAACCATTTTGACAGAATTTTTCGGTAATTCCCAATAGCAACCTGTTCGGCTGACCTTGTAGTCCATTTTTGAAGGTCATCCAACCTTACACTCGAATTAAGAACTCCTTAAACGGTACCAAATGAAATAGTAAAGGCAAAATAGAAGATATATGTAGATTTATATTTCCATATAAAACCTATTTAATGTAAAACCAAATACAATATTTAGTGTAGGCTTTGCGCGTAGAGGACTGTAATTTAAAGAAATCGAATTTGAAAATTTGCTGCAAACCACTCTGCTATTCGAGGTTTATTATCACAATCATTCTATGTCAGAGTTGTGCTAATTCAATTACTAAGTATTTTAAACAGATGTGTAATTGAAATACAATGTATAATTGAAGGTGTGCCGTAGGCACGTCACGAGTAACTAGTCAATTTATAAATAATAAATTCCTTCTGTTCTAAACCTTCACACAGATTTTTCAACCTCTTCTTGCTTATTACTTAATTTTTCATCATTCAATTACAATGTATTTTATAATTGTACTTCATTGCAATTACGAATTACATTGTAATTTAATTGAATGAAGACCTGAATTATAATTTACAATATAACTGAATTACAATGTAATTCAATTACTTTGTATTTATAATTCAGGAGTAATTCAATTGTAATTCTGCACAACTCTGTTCTATGTATACTGCTGTTTTTAACACTAAACCTACCACCGCCGGTCAAATGAACGGTCTTACATTTTCAATTTTATAATTATAGAAATTATAAGGTAATTATTTACTTTAGGGGCTTCCTCGCCGATTTTGATGACCTTGAAATATGTTGTCAAGGTCATCATTCGGAACAACTTTTCCCTATAAATGTAACCGCCGCTGGATTTTAGTTTTCGAGATATTCGCAAAAAACTATTGCTAATACTATATTCAATTTTCTCTCTTGAATTTTCGTATATCGACATAGGCGATTGTTTAACGGCGTTTCTAACCAAACACAAAATGAATACCACAGGTATATAATATACAACATGTACATAAAAGAAGTTTCGTATGCGTGATTGTGTATGATTTTCTCCACCCCCTCTACGACCTAACCACAACTCATTCTGATTGTATAATTTTTGCATTGTAACTGTAATCCGGAATTTGAACTACTAAGGGAAAAATCATACGACTAGAATGAGTTGTGGTTAGGTTAGATTAAAATCCAGGAGTAGTCTTTCAAAATTGAAAGCGCACCCTATATATGTACGACCAGAATGAGACCCTGTTTTCTCTCTCATCTCCACAGCGTGTTTAGATGCAAAATGTAAACGAACGCCGCGCCGAGACAAGCTTAAGTTGCCACGAAGCATGAAGAAATACGAAAAATTCAATACAGTATATTAGTAATAGTTTTTTTCGAATATCTCGAAAACTAAAATCTAGCGGGGATAACATGTATAGGAAAAAGTTGTTCAGAATGATCTTAACACCATATTTCAAGGTCATCAAAATTCGTGAGGAAGCTCCTAAAGTAAATAATTACCAATTATGGCGTTGCTTACATGGAAAATAATTCGATACATTTCTTTATGCCAGCATATATTGCAATAAAAATTGCACAAAATCTAAATATATAAAGCCATGTCATTTTAATCGGCTAAAACATTTTAATCGCTTTCAGTGCTCGGTAGTTTTAGTGTTAATTTGAATTAAGTATAACCCATTATTGTACTGGATTGGCAAGAAAGTAATTTCGGTCTTTTAAAGTGAAATAGAGAGGCTAACTTTTTTATTAATGCAAAGAATCTTTAATGGACAAGATATTTTCCCTTTTGTTCCATGAGCCAAGTAGAATAGATACGAAAATATTTTGATAGCAAAGTACAGGCGTGGTTGCGGGCTTTCGCCACCCCCTTAGTATGCGGAGAGCGAATCGGGGGGGGGGGGTGTGCAAAGCATCACGGCGCGGCAAAGAGGACCCAGTCAGGCTTGTGCGAGAACCGAAGAATTTCGGGACACCGAAACGTATCGCACTTTCGGGAACCCGACCGAGATTTCCCGACCCGTCCTGAGCGTCGGGTTTCCCGAGATTTCGGGTTCTCGCACAAGCCTGGACCCAGTGAATCCTAGAGTCCTCGGGTGTGGAGGATTTTACGGGCGTGTCCCGGTTGACCTCCACATCCAAAAAAAAGATACGAAAATATTTTATTGATTATAGTTCACTTCTTTATTTCATCTTCAAATACCGAAATCACTTCCTTGCCAACCCAATATAAATAGAATTCAGACACGGTAATCGGTTGTACTTTACAACATATATTCCTGACGAATTTTCAAATTCAATTTTTTCAGGCATATCGCTTTTATACCTCTTGTACGTTTCTCCATCAAATCATTTTTGGCTGTGACATGATTTTTGAAACACCGATCATTGCACACTTGTGTACATACACAACATGTCCTTTTATTAGCATAGTCCTTTCATACAGGCAACTACATCATTTTATATACATGATTATAAACATTCATCATATTCTATTCTATTTCCTGTAGACAAGAGTCATAATATTTCAAAAAATATTCATTCTGTTCATCTATTTACTTTGGGAAACACAAACGCCTTCTTTCAAGTAGCAATATGTTTTATCCTTTACTATTAACGTCCTTTAATTACGTGTTTTCTAGCAAGACGAAAACTATTTACGGTGGATCCGAAAAGTATTCGAACGCTAAATTTTCGATTCTCGAAACATTGTCAACCTTGAAACAATAATAAATCTAGATTAATTTTGAAACTCGAAGCCTCTACTTTTGCAACCGATCATTCATTTTCTTCTAACAAACTAAAACTAAAAATTAAAAATTATGAAAAATAAAACCACATTTGATAAATATTACCTTTAGGGGAGGCAGCTCCGATGTGACCTTGACATATGTTGTCAAGGATTGAAAGCTCATCTCATATACAGGGTGACCCAGTCTTGCCGGCCAAACTTTGATGGCGTGTTCTACACGCAAAAGTTAGAAGAAAATGTTATACGAACATATGCTCTTAAATGTTTTATTACGGAGTTATAAAGAATAATACAAAATGATAATGAACTGGCATTTCGTCGACACAGCGTACGAACGTATTATGAATATCTCTATTTGTGTTTAGATAAACTCTCATGTTTCTATAAACTCATTTTTTTATTGTAAATAATTTACATAGTTTAGATAAAAACATTACATAAACAAAAGAAACTATTATTAGTTAGAACTCTTTAATAAAACATTTAAGTGCATATGTTCATATAACATTTTTTTCTTACTTTTTCGTGTAGAACACGATGGCAAAGTTTAGCCGGAAAAATGGAACACCCTTATGTATGACCAGAGTGTGATCCTGTTATCATTTTGATCAGAGGTGGGCTAAATTGACGAAACGAAAATTTCAAATACTATTTAATATTTTAGACTTTATTTTGCTTAAAGAAAATAGTATTTTAAATAAGATATACAATTTCGCAAATGAAAATATTTTTCTATTTAATAATCTGTACCTAAAAATCAAACATTTCTATTTTAGCAATCTAACACACGAAATAAAATATTTTACTATTTGCATTGCCTATAATACTCTGAGAAACTGTATAAACATACAGTCTTATCTTATCGTAAACGTATTGAATTCAAACCATAATTTTCAGCAATAATACTTAAACTTGAAATTGAAAATAAAAAGACAAAATACAAATATTTTCAATATTCTTCAAATAAAATGCTATTTTCAGAAATTAATGCCCTAAATAAATGATTTTATTTTCAAAAATTACTACATCAAATAAAATATTTCATTTTCAAAGTTGTACACATACTTTGAAAAAAATAGGATTAGTTATTATTTACTATTTAAAATACTATTTTCCCCAGCTCTGATTCTGTCCCCCACAATGTGTTTACAAAAACATTAAACTGACGCCGCGTCGGAGCAGATTTACACTGCCACGGAGCGTGCACGAATACGGAAAATTCAACTTAGTACTAGCAATAATTTTTCGCAATTATCTCGGAAACTAAGTCCGAGCGACGGCTAGATATATTCAGAAAAATTGTTCAGAATGTTATCCTTGACAACATACGTCAAGGTAAAATTCATCGGAGCTGGCTCCCCTAAACGTAACAATTTACCACATATTTTTCTATAGACCTTCCATTCACTAGATCATGCAAAAATATGTTAGACAAACATTATCGATTATGGAAATACGGGTTTCAAGATTTAAAACGAGTTTAGGCTTGCTACTGTACAATATTCATTTACAAAATGATAACCCTTCGAATTACCCAAAATTAGAAATTTTAAGTTCAAACATCTTTAGGATCCACTGCAGAAGTATGCCAGTACTAACGTATACTTTATGTTTCCAGTGCGCAAGGAGAACGAGGAACTGTTGAATTCTCTGAACAGAGACTATTCGGCCGAAAACACAACGGTACCTCCGTAAAAAATTCGTTCCGAGGGAAAAATCGCTCGTTTTGATGCACATTCGGACGAAAAGTTTAACCCGAAGAAGAAAGAAGAAACGAAGTGAATTTGGGACGAGAACCGGAAATGGAAGAGGACGATGGCAACCTCATTCCGGAGCGTCAAAATTGACGGTCGCGTTTCGAGAACGGCGCTGAACTTTTCCTACGACAGTAGAGTTGCGATTGTATTTGAGACGTTTTAGCTACAGCCACGGAGATACCGAGTTTCGTTTGTTCGTATTAGTGCTGTGTGTACGGTCAGTTTGTCGACTTCGCCATTAATACGGACCTCTAATTAGATCTACAAGGTAGAATCGATTCTGCGATTTTGTCTCTTTCATTTAGAAAGGACCTGTATAAATTCACTTCTCGGATCGCATAGTCGGAAGTACATTTTTCCGAGGAATCGTGCGAAGAATACGAAACAACTATGCGTGTTAAATTCGCGGCGATATCGTGTCGCTTCGGTCATCTCGTTACTAATGTTATTACGACGAGTTAAATATTGTACGAAATTTGTTACGACGAACTCAGAAACAATATGATATTTAATCGCGTGTTCCTTTGATACACACGAACGTTTTGCTCGACGTAAGATCTCGGTTTAATTTTTCACAGAATGATCGATCGTTCAGAAAGTTCTGCGGATTTTCTGTTTAAAATCATTTGTCCAACTTGTCGAAATGTTTTAATCGGTTACAAATACTTTGTCTTTCTCCAACTGTTTTGCAAGCTCATTTGTTGATTGGCAGCAGTGTCGCCAGATGAGGGGGGAGCACAAATTCAGAGGAAAGAGTTACCCCCTCTCTTTGCGAATACCGGGCGAGAATTTAGAGTGGGGACACAAGTCTTGATCTTTTTTTCTTTTTATTTATTTCTACAGGTCGCATCAACAACAAGGTCATTACCGACCACAAAGATTATATCATAAGATTACAGTATTATGTCTTTATACTTAGAAACATTTATTGGTATATTGAGGGGAGATAGATTTGCAGTTGTTGTATACAAAATTACAGAGTATGGAAAATTTTGGTGAATTTTAGAAATTTTAAAACTTGGACTATATTCTTAGTAATATTGAAACATTCACTTAAATTGTTAGGGATAGCCAAGCGTCTTCTTTGGAAGGAGAGAAGGGGGCATTAAGTCTTGATCTGACGACACTGATTGGCAGGGTCTCTTCGAGAAAAGTAATAATTCGTTTTGCAGAAGTAACAATTTGGTTGTTTTCAATTTATGAGTATTCTACTGTCATTCTTATCAGATAAGTCAAAATCACCTTTTTTTAGTCGATTTACATATACCGATGTTCACGTGTCTCTGCAGATATAATATTGTCATCGTAAACCTCCTCGATCAATTGTTTTAAACGATTGCCGTGGTTTTAACCAAATCGAAGACTCTCTGCATTGAAGTCTACCGTTTGAATCGCAGTTACAAAACCATTTTTCTGAAATCTGAGAAGCACACATAGTCCAGTCACCGAAAACTTGTAGAGGCAAATGGAAGGAACACAATTTTTGACTTTGGGACTTTGTTCGGACTAGTTAGGAGGTAAACATACTAAAAGGACCCACTCTTAGGAAGTGAGCAGAGTGCAGGGGAGCACGAAGCTCCCTTTTTTCGATTTTTCGCTTATATCTCGGAAACTATGCATCCAAGCGATAAGACCATTCTATACAAAATTGAAGCTGCCAAATTGTTCCATAAGATTGATCTGATTCATTTTGTCGCTATCTCGCATAGTTTCCAAGATATCCGCGTTCAAAATTCACTAATGTTGAAACAAAAAGTTATTGTCTCACGTTTTTTTGCCTTATTGAGATACTATATTATACAGTGATATAACGTTTATATCATATCCGGTATTATATTTTTCACTGCGGTTAGAAATTTGTTGGTGGTTAGCTCTCACTCATACATCTGAAGAGGCAACTCATGTCCTAACCACATCTGGACTGGATGATATGTCCTCAGAGAATGTTGTTTCGCAGCCCCTTCAGTTGGTGAGAGGTATGAGATGTCCTGTCTGATATTTGCTACCGATTTAACAAAGAATTGGTAACAGTAACCGTCTACAATGAGAACGGTGCACATACTCCAACATCCCCCACTAACAAGGAGAGTGCAAGGACGTTGTCACACCGATTTAGTTGAGACTCTGTATGCTTATAGATCTCGATCTCCCATTTGCGAATATATACCATTATAGACGCTAACACTCAATAGTTTTTGAGATATTCATAAACAAAGTTCTTACATTACTGCTTAAATCTGCTATTATAGAGGAGGTATACAACGAATAAGACTTGGTATTTCGGCAACGTACGACACTTCCACCCGGTGAAATTCTTTTTTTTTCATATTTATTTATATTATTTATTCGCTGTGTAACATTGACTTGTCTATATGAGATTGCACATTTATTACAAGTTAAAGAACACAAGGTTTAATAAATTATAAATAAATTCGCTGTGTAACATTAACTTGTTCGTAAGATATTGCACATTTATTTATATACAAGTTAAAGAACAAACGTATTAATAAATTATAAATAAATTAGCCGAAATTAATTCGTTATATACCTCTAAAATAAACATTCGTTGTATACATCCTCTACAATAGCAGATTTAAGCAGTAATGTAAGAACTTTATTTATGAATATCTGAAAAACTATTGAGTGTTAGCGTCTATAATGGTATATATTCGTAAATGGGAGATCCAGATCTATAAGTATACAGAGTCTCAACTAAATCGGTTTGACAACGTCATTCACTCTCCTTGTAAGTCCGTAGACTAGTCACGTATTAATCTGGTCATCAGAGAGGGGGTAAACCGTATTCCCCTCGATTTCCTCTATCTGGCGAGTTTGATTTTGAAATTTTTTTTTCAAAATTAGTGAAATTCGAGCGTGGATATTTCGGAAACTATGCGAGATAGCAAAAACTGAATCGTACCAATCTTATGACACATTTTGTCAGCTTTAATTTTGTATAGAATAATCTTATCGCTAGAACGCATAGTGTCCGAGATATAAGCGAAAAACCGAAAAAGGAAACTTCTACGTGCCTCCCAACATCCCGCTCACCTCCGAAGAGTGGGGACTTTTAGTATGTTTACCTCCCTCCTACTAACTAGTCTGAACAAAGTCCCAAAGTCAAAAATTGCGTTCCTTCCATTTCCCTCTACATCTCTATTTTAAACATTCATTGACTGGATTAACAGTGCGTATTTATTCCAGAATACCTAATTTCTAAAAAAAACAATAGATATCCTTCGATGAGCAAACCACAGAGTTTTCTAAACGATCTAATATTAGTCTACGACCGAACGCAAGTACTTGAAGGGTACGATTGAAATTCCGAAGGAATTCTTGTTGGAAGGAAGATCGAAATGTTAATATTTTTGCAACAAAGTCTTCTCTTCTCATTCCATAAGAATGCAAAAAATTGTTACGAAAGTTATTCCATCGGATCCCCTGAAAAAGACAATTTTAGCAAAGTGAGGGAGTAGTGTTTGTTGAGGATGATGAAGTTTACGGAGTTGTTTAGTTATTGAAATTATGTGAAACGGTTTTTGAAAGTTTTGTATTTTCGTTCTCGATACCAGTGTTACTTTCAAGTAAAGTTATGAGGTCTGATTAATTTCACTCACGTCAACTTGGACGCGTAACGCCGGTATAATTTATTATACTTCGCGAAAGTCTTCCAATTTAAGACATAATCGATGTACTCGAGTGTTGCGACGGAGATATTAGGCTGGTGCGAAAAGAATCGCCGTTTTCCTTCTTGATTTTTAATACTGTATATTTTAGACGGAATTGTGTTTGCTTAACGTTACTGTGTTAAAAGGTCGAAAATTTCATATGCAATAGCCTACTATACGAATGTAATAAGCAGACTGCGGATCTTCGTTGAAATAAAAATGTTTTACCTGAATTGTAGCAAACTGAATTGAAACAGAAATATTTTCTTTTTCAATATTGCAACTAGGTTGAAGATACAGCAGTCTTTTTAAATTCTTCGAACGTCTACTGTTTTAAATTGCACAAACTCATTTTTGTTAGAAATATATAAACTCTCCACAGTCTAGCGATAAGGTAAAACGTTGTTTCAGACAAAACCACTTAAGTGCAAACTGATGAATATTATTTTTGCACCAACCTAATACATTGTTTTGTCTATTGTTTATTCGTAAGACTTCGTACAGACCTAAACAGCGCGCCGAACCGCGCGCCGACCGGAACATTTGCACGAACGTTTCGCCGCGCCGAACGGCGAACGGAATGGATTTTTGATATTTCCAGAATTTCTTGCGAATAACTATAAAAGCTGCAGTTGTGTATACTACACAATGAAATACAGAAAATGTTAACAGTTTATTGAATGAATTAAAGAAGAGTAATACAATTGTTTTCATAGCAATGGCCTATTCAATAATTCTATATATTACGAATATTTATGGATATGCTTTATTTGCCCTGCAAACAGATTTGCAAATGCTACCCATTCGCGTTCGTGCGCGCCCAAACGTTCGTCGAAACGTTCGTGCAAACGTTCGTTCCATCGGCTTTGGATCGGCTGCAAACACGAATTTGCGCATTTCGCCGCGCATTTTGACGAACATTTCCACGAACGTTTCCACGAACGTTTCCACGAACATTTCGACAAACGTTTTGACGAACAGGCACGAACGCGAACGGGTAGCACTTGCAAATCTGTTTGCAGGGTAAATAAAGCATATCCATAAATATTCGTAATATATAGAAATATTGAATAGGCCATTGCTATGAAAACAAATGTATTACTCTTTTTAATTCATTCAATAAACTGTTAACATTTTCTGTATTTCATTGTGTAGTATACACCACTGCAACTTCTATAGATAATTCGCAAGAAATTCTGGAAATATCAAAAATCCATTCCGTTCGCCGTTCGCCGTTCGCCGTTCGCCGAACGCCGCGCCGAACGGCGCGGCGAAACGTTCGTGCAAATGTTCGGTTCGGTGCGCTGTTTAGGTCTGTACGAAGCCTAAGGAGATGTTCGTATGATTTCAGCTGTTGTTACACGACCACGTATGAAACCTTGTAAACGAACTGTATATTTAGCATCGAGCATTGATCCTTAGAGAAGTAGACGGTATAATTGCTGTTGTCGGTTGTTTGTAAACTATAAACTGTCTCGAGTTAGGTGAAACGGCGTCTGTTGTAAAATTGTGTTATCGTAGCGCGGGACAAGGAAGAGCGAGCATTATTTACATGTAAGATTTTGTACAGTAAGAAGAGTAGCATTGCGATTAAACAATTCTTTTCCGTTACATTCTAGCATACGTATCTTCCAGTAAATAATTTAACGTGGAAGCAATAGTTTCTTTCTTTTTAACGGAGTACATTTCACAGCGAAATGTAATTAATCCTTTGATCGTCCATCCCCTTTGACCTATAAAAGTAGCACTCGTAAATAAACGCGTCGACGACTTGTTTCGAGGAATGTTATTTAATGTACTGTCTAAAGAATATGAAGTAGGACTTCCATTATCCGAATACAATACTTCTTTCTACTAGACTGTGTATGTATGTGTGCGTGTATCCTTATTCGAAGACCGACGGATGAATGTTTCCTTATTTTCAAACGTACACATGTGCCTCTGCGAAAAAGGCTTGGATGCTTAAACAAATTTTTTAGAAGATATGATTTTCTTTAGATTGGCCTAAAATATATTGAATCCTGATGCGATGCTTGGAAAGTTTCAAAATGTAATTAGTCATTTTTAAAAATCATTCGGAGCATTTTTCGTCGAACCGAAACGAACTCTACCATATTTCAATTGACAAGTTATTTTAATGTTGTAACTTTTACTGGGATACCGTATAATAGATTAACAGTTTTTGAATAATTATACAATGGCTGCCCCAGATTGTGAATATAGAACACAGTTATTATATGATTTATTCAACATGTGTCTACAATTAATGAATTAAACTAACCTGCGAGTGTTGAACAATTATTTACAATTTGATAATATTAATTCAGTTGAACTTCGATTTGGATTTAACTTCATAAATTGAAAATATATCGAGGAACTTAATAAAATAATGCCAACGTCATTTGTTACATCCCATTGAAACCAGTACATAAAAAACAACACATCTTATCCAAAAAGGTTCCGATCGCAGATACTACTTTCTAAAGAAGGAAATGATTTCTGGTGTCTGGAATGCGTTTTAATTCTCTAATGCGTAAATATTAATTTAAAACTGCGTCAATATCAGAACTGCATCAATCGGAATGATTTTCACTGCATCTCATTCAGGATTAATATAAAACAACTTCCCTCTCAACGTTTAGATTGGAAATTAGTCAAACTAACATCCAAACGTTATCTAAAAAATGTTGACATTTTATAATACTATGCATGATGTTTGCGTTATTGCTAAACCTCGTTTCCTCGTAAATAAAAAAAAAGATCTACTGCATCTGTAATATGTTGTTAAAATTAAATAACTTTTGTATGAAATAAGCGAAACTTTCAAAACGAATTTAGTAATCTCACAAATGATACAAAGCCAGGAATGAAATAAATAATATAAATGTAGTATGTTTTATTGGCAAAGCTGTAGAAATTAAAAATGTTGGCAAGAAATAATGTAAACACCATGTATATGCTACAGTTTTTGAGACTTCGCTTTCTAGTGAACATCTCGAAGTGATTACCATCGATTTAGCTGAAACATGATAGAAAATTAGAATGTTTCAAAATATAACACGTGTTTCTCTATCGGCAATCGTCTATTGAAAATATGGAAGTACCTTTCTCTATCTTCCCTTTCTAAACAATTCTTATAAAAATTTGTTGAGGTAAGTTACCCTATTTTAATAAACTTCAAGTGTTCATTTTCCCACACGTGTTTCAAACAAAGGGTTTCTCGAAAAGTTTTATCTAAACGATTACGTCGTTCGAAAGTTCATAGTCTTGCAGCTTCAATCTTTTTGTACAGTTTTGCAATTTCCTGTTCGATCGAATAGGTTTCCCACTCGAAATTTTGAGAGCTGTTTTCGCCCCTTCAGTATGGACGATTGCCAATAAAGGGGATACGTGACTAATAATTTTCAGTGCTCCACCTCTATGGAGTTTTTAAATTGCCACTTGTGGATGGTCCCTGGTAAGTAGTTTAGCATGAATAATTTTCAATAGACGAGAGACGATTGAATAATTACCGAACCGATGGATGGAAGAGAACCGTTGGAGGATGCTTGACCTAAAACAATAAAATAACTTTTGCCTTAGGTTGATAAAAGTCTATCTTTTTTAGAATTAAAGATATACCGAATAAGAACACAATTGAAAGGTTCGCTCAATTCGAAAATGTCGAACGTGAATATGTATTATTTCCGAATGCGTACGGAACAATTCGTCTTGCTTGTATACGAAGCAAATAAAATATTTCTTGGTAATGCAACACTCGCTAACGAGAGTTTGACAGGTATTACCTAAAGAGAGTAAATATTATAATGTGCAACTTATATATTGTATAAGGTTTAGCCAGATATCGAAGGTTATTATAAGGAGATACATGAGCGAATAGAAATAAATAATATTTGTTAGAATAAAAATTGATATAAAGTTTGTAATATCGGAGGGAATTTATCGACACGCACCACTCGGCGTTCATAATGTATACTAAAACAGTATTAGTCATAGTAGTGATCACAGTATGATGAATAAATCATTTTATCCATCGACGCTCAAGCAGTTTCTATCTCGTCAATTCTTGTATTTCGCGCCGAATTATCAATTATGCTAATCCTCTATTCCTCTATTACTCTGAAGACGGCCGTCCTTATTAGATGTCACCCTTGTTTTCGAAAACCATCAACTTCTGTCTCACAAAACTTTTTCCAACGAGAAACCCATACAGTGGGTATAGAAAGTGTTCGTACACTGATAAATTTTAAACAAAACTGTGTAATTGTTGTTTATTAACTATTTTTTCTGTAAACAATGAATATGTACATATTCTGAGCAGTCTATAGAATAGATACAATGCAAAAAGATATCAATTGCTCGATTAACTTGCGAATGTAATAAGGAAAAACAACATAATCGAGTGAAATACACCAGCAATAAGTATTCGTACAGTTTCAAACTTTTTACGATTTGAGAAAAAAAAACGTAATGTAAATTAATATATAATTAAAAAATTATTCATTTATGTTTGGTTGAATAGCCTTTAGCCTTTATAACTGCTGCAATTCTTCTCGGCATTGAATTTGCTGAAAAGGTCACGTGTTATGGGATCTTGTTCCACTCTTCCTTCAGTGCATTTTTTAAGCTCTCTTTTCTAGAAATTTCATGTTGTCTGATCTGTTGTTCCAAGTAATCCCATAGGTGTTCGATAACATTGATATCGGGAGATTGTGGCGGAGTTTTCAGATACGCCAGTGTGTTATGTAGTATCCACGTTTTGACGAAATCATTTTAGGGTTAACCCTAAGGGTAGCACAAAATATTGTATACACATTCATATAATATTAAAAAGAGATTCAATCTCTTCTTAATATTTAAATATACATACAATATTTATTTTATATTAAGTAACAAATATTTCTTTTTAAATATGCAGGAAATATCTATTTCATGTTACGAGAAAAATATTTTTTTCTAAATATTATATGGATCTTTATTTCACATTAGAAGTAGAATATTTTTTCCTAATATACAAATAATATTTATTTCATATTATGAGAAACATATTTTTTTCTCATTATAAATCAAAACCTTATTTAATATTAGAAATAGAATATTTCTTTTTAAATATACTATAATATATTTTCTAAATACAAAATGAATCTTTATTTAATATTAGAAATAGAATATTTTTTCCTAATGTACAGATAATATTTATTTCATATTATAAAAAAAATACTTTTTTTCTTATTATAAAATAAATCTTTATGTAATATCAGAAATTATATAAAATTATATAATATAATATAAAAATTTCTTAATTGTAATAAGGTCCTTTCGAAGATAAAATGGAATATTCCCTCAAGCAGTGCACAGAAAGTAACAGAAATTCATAGTTTCTAATTTTTGTTATAACTTTTTCTTAAATTCAAAAATTTTATTGAATATCATTTAAATGTTGAATTTATATTTTTCAAGTATTGGATTCACATTTACTTTATATTGTTTAAATATCTAGTTTATATTCTCTGAATACTTAGCTTATATTTTTTAAACATTCAATTTATACTTCTTGTACGTGTATACAATATTCAGATCCAATATTTTTCTCACATGAAAAAATGTGGCTTAAGAAATATTTTTCCAATATTTGAAAACAATATTTATCTAATATTTTGTGCTACTAGAGCAGCTGCACTCATGCAGCCCCAAACAAGTATTACACGCCCACCGTGTTTGACTACAGGTTTTAAGTTTTGTGGTTTCAATTCTGTATTTTTTTGTTTCCCCAACCGGTACAGTGTCCACGAAACCCAAAAATGTTAAACTTAATTTCATCTGCAAAGATCACTTTATTCCAGTACTCCACTGGTGTAGTTACATTATTATTTGCGAAATCTTTTCTTTCTATTCGTTTTACTAACGAAATTTTTTCTGAATTTCGTATAAAACTGCGCACACTACTAGCAGATACATCAATGTTTAAATTATTTTTAATGTGTTCAACTATTTTGATTGCATGTATTCTTGGATTTGTCTTTACCATTCTAATAATAACTTTACCAGTGTATTGATTGATTTTTCGTGGACGTCCACTTGTTGATTTATGTTGTAGTCTTTTTCATAGCCCATACCTGTCAATTAAATTTTGTATAGTAGATCGAGGTCTACTTACAATACGCGTTTCTGCTAAATTTTTCATTTTTCTATTTAAATTTTTCTTTTTTCTATCGTTGTTTCCGCACGTTTCCGTCCTGTTTTTTAACGATAACTTTGAATATTTCGGAATTTTGAAATGCTATTGATGCCAACAATGTTTCTAGATATACCGAGGAGATCAATCATACTTACACCGCAATTTGTTTAAGTTTACGTGGTATGTTTACGTTAAAAACTGCTCCCTACGCAGTTCGAATTAAGGAGTATACGAATAAAATCTGCTGGTATATTTCAGTTGATTTTTTGTTTTTCCTTATTACATTCGCAAGTTTTTTTTAAGCTATAAAACCCCACATGGGATTATTAGCAGCATGCACAAGGCTAGGCATTACATTACAATGATAGATTACAAACTAGAACTGAAACAATATAATGAACATTTTCGAATACAACACTAACACTAAAGAAATTAACAGTGAGACTTAAGAAATACATTCGCAAGTTATTCAAGAAATAATTTTTTTTTGCATAGTATCTACTTATAGACTTCTCAGTATATGTACATATTCATTGTTTCCAGAAAAAAATAGTTAATAAACAACAATTTCACAGTTTTGTTTGAAAATCAGTGTACGAATACTTTCTACACCCATTGTAGTTGGGGCCCTAGGTAAAGTAGAATTTTCGGGCCCCCAGGCAAAATCGTAGAATTTGGATCTAGCTTGGGACCCCGGGCATTTGCCCAAGTTGCCCGTCGAGTAACGCGCCACTGTTTAGACGAGGTTCTTGACAAAGAATTCGAGAATCGAACAGTTTTCGATTTAAGCGTTATCCAAAAATTGCATTTCTTTTATTTGTATAATCCCCTTCGTAAATGATAACAAATTGTGCTGTGGTAAGTAGACTGCGGACCTTTATACATTATAAAAATGATCTACATATGTTGTAAGAAATAAGAGTGAAATATTCATTATCTTTCAAATAATTTCAATGAGGTAAAAATAATATAATAATTTGTTTACTATTTTTAATGTCACGTATTCGTTACTGTAATAGCTACATAAAAAGTCAAATAGAAAATTTCATTGCGTTTTGAGTAGTTTCTATAATTGACGAACACAATTTTTCTAATCAATTTAGTATTTCAAATTTCATCTACACATTTTTGTCATAAACGCACAAAGTCCGCAGTCTGTTACTAATGTGTACTGTGTACGCTCTTAAAAAGCGTTTACATTTAACTTTGAACTTTCATTCAACTTTTATTCAACTTCTAATTCGATAGAACGAAAATTGTACGATCTTATACCTTATCTCTGAATATCGTCCTTTTTCAAGGTTGTTGCTTTTCATCGAGATCGAAGAAACTTTTACCGAGCAGCCAGTTTGTACAATTAGCGGAGAACTACCCTTAAAAATTGCACAAAGCGTTTACAATGGCTAACGTGGAAGCATTTGGGAGGCTTTTGTAACGTATCTGCGTCGCACAATCCACCGTCGGCCCTTGCACGACGAGTTGTCTTAAGGTATCTTGTAAAACTAAATTTACATCCCGAACTAGAACTTTGTTAACAAGATGAAGATTTTATCGTATCCTCTTTGAATACTCGAGAAACTTGTTGCATTCGCTTAAAAAGAATGATGAAATAAATATAATACAGTTAGTAAGATAAATTGTTGATGTATACGTGGTCTGATAAAGAAAATCTGAATTTGAAAAATGCGACTTGAACCTACAAATATTTTAATTAACAATAGATTTACGGAACACTAAAAGTGACCGTTTTACATTATCTGATACGAATATCAAGAATATTAACATGTATGCCCAAAAATAAATAAATCTATTCGGTAATTCCTCGTAAATACATTTTTATAATCTCAATCATTGTAAATTGGAAAATTTCGAATCCGCCATTTTGATGGCTTTATAGATCTAGTGTTGAAACAATTCCTATGTCTCATCGTTGTTAAATACATATCTCGGAATCTAGTTAATTAATATATGCGTAAATTGCGGATTTTATGCATTTATGACAAACTTTCACACAGTAATGACGTTATAAAAATTAAAGAACACTGTATCCTATATCTCGTTAAAATTATTGAGAGAAATAATCTATTAAACTCTTGATTATTCTTATTTCCCATAAAGATTTTTTAAGTGGGATGAAAAAATTGAAAGAAGGATAGTTTTTGAAATTAAAACAACATTTTCAGAAAAATAAAAATAAACAAACATAGTCAGAAAATATATTCTTGGTTTAGTATATACCGGATTTGTTAACTGTATCAGACATGATACACTATGCAGCGAAGGGTTAATACAGTGACTGTACAAAGTGTTCGTACACCTTTGAAAATAGAATAACTTTTTTACAATT
>CM052334.1:21186004-21208683 GCA_028455595.1 Lasioglossum vierecki | reverse complement strand
TTAGACGTGCGTCACGGTAATCCACGGATTGAATAATTTTGTTTCGCTTCGATGAGTTGAGAATTGATGAATTTTTCGTTTTATCACATTAGTTCAGTGCTGGTTCCTGTTACCATGTAACGTCATTTGGCAGTAAATAAATATATAGCTTACGATTAATTAATATCTATCAGTCTCAACGTTTAACCCTGCCTGAAAGGGAAAGAAGATGGTCATGCGAGTTTGCTCTTTGCGGTCGGAATCCTGACTAGCGCACACATGCTAGATCGCATGATTTCGAAAAATTCTTCCGCTCTGGAATTCATTTCAAGAAAACATGGAGAAAATCGCACTATTCTCGGTCAAAGGTGCTTCGGTTATCGCTGACAGCGTCGGTAAGCGTCATCATTACATCATATTTTTCTTCAGCGAATACAGACTGTACGCGCCTGTAAGCTGTCCAAAAAATGTTCTACTTCCTTCGAAGGGATGATTCCTGAGAGAGGTTTCGAGTCAGTTTTTCCTTTGCGAAAATCTTCTGCACGGCTTTCTTAAGGAATTATTAACGAAAAACATGCGCCCGCAGTAGCCGCGCTCTGGTTGATCCGTGTTTGTTTCTTAATAACTCAAAAACGAAGCACATTTTTCGCAAAGGAAAACGTTTCGTTCAGATAACCTCAGAAATCATCTCTGTCAAGGAAGCCACAACAGTTTTGGTAAACATTTTCGGCAAATGTTTGTGTTGCTTTTTACCGTGACGCGTTACTTCGTTACATTTATGATAAATTTACCGTTTGCTTTTTGTTTCAGTGACTCATTCGAACAACACGCCATCGCTAATAACGCAGTAACCGAAGCAACTTTTCTTAAATGAGATAGGGGCCCTCGTTTAAAAAGTAAAACTTCTTACATTCTAGGTTAGAAGAGAAAAAAACGTAAAGGATGAAAATATTTAAAATAACTAGCTGGAATAGCTATATAAAGTATAAGGTAACTAACGTTAATGCGGAGATATCAGGTATAATCAATACGTGTATAGATCGTTAATTTACGTGGAGAAACGGTTTGTTCAAAATCTAATCTCTTGCTTGGATGTCGTAGAAATTCTAATCGAAACGGTGGTCGAGTTTGTAAATCGATGTTTTACTTACTTTTTTACTCCTCAATTGTTTTTTTTTTGTTTTACGAAACATCAAGATTAACTTTAATTCGAATGGATTTACAATTGTTCAACAGTCTCACGAAATTTAAAGAAAAGAACAATGATATTTCTCATGGTTTTCATTGACTAAATACTCGATTTTCGATTCTGTATCAGAATATCATGCTGTCCAGATAAACAGTAAAATATTAATGGAAAAATTTGTAGAGATTTTAATAGACCACCGTTATCTAAAAAGCCGTAGTTGTCCGAATCTAAGCAAGAGTGCATACCTGATTTTCCCTCTTTTTCATTTGCCCTTTCTGTTGTTTCCTCTTCTTACAATTTAGATCCTCTTGTATTTCTAGCAACGATTTTCCTTTGGTCTCCGGTACCATGAAGAAGATAAAGATGATACCGAGAAAACAACTAACAGCAAACCAACCGAAGGACGTATAGACTCCACACGAATCGGAAATAACTTGATACATTTTCGAGACGAAAAATGCCCACAGGGAAGCCCAGACGTTCGCTAAAGAGACGGCAGCCCCCTTCACGTTTGTTGGGAACAGTTCTCCAAGCATCATGTAGGACAATGGATTTAAACCTAACGCTATAATGAGTTCGTAGAATATTACAGAGGCATGAAGAATCCAGCCAACGTTAGACATATCGACCAACATCTGGAACTTGAGGAAGTAGAATGTTCCGGTTACGGCCAAGGACAATCCACCGAGTAGAGTGGTGATCAAAAGTAGAGGTCTTCTGCCTAGTTTGTCTACCAGAGCTGCAGCTGCAACGCCAGCGAAGAGCTGCAACATGCTTAAGATGATCACTGCTATTCCAGCTGACAAATCCGTGTCGGCTTCTTCAAGAATTTCTTGGGTATACGATTCTATCGCAGCTAGACCGCTGAATTGGAGTACCAGCTGCAGACCGAAACTGATCATGACAGCTTTCCTGTTGCCAGGAGTGTTGAAAAGGTCCCAGAAGTGTCCTTTATCCGTCAGATCACGGATCACGGACTTCTGTATCTGCTCCATGTCTTCTTCCAGTTGTTCTTCCGTTGCGTATCTTCGGAGCGACTTCAAACTCTTCATTGCTTGATCCTCGCGATTCTTCATTAACAAGAAGTACGGAGATTCGGGCATCCAGGTGAATGTCAGGAAGAAGATAATGGGAATGATGACGCAACTGTAAGTCAAGCAGTTGTAGGAGACAAAAGGTCCAATCGCGTGAGCGTATAACTCGCCGAAAGTCACCATTAGCTTGATAAACGAGCCCAAGGATCCTCTGATCTCTTTGTCGGCGATCTCGCCGATGTACATGGGACACACGACGTACGCCACGCCGAGACCAAATCCGCTGATGAATCTCGAGATGTATAAGACGTACGGGCTCCCAGCAACTAGGATTAGAATCCAACCAACTGTTAACGGTACTCCAGCTATTAACAGGCAGATTTTTCGACCGAGCCAATCTACTATGAAAGCTGCGAACACATTGCCCGGTATAGAGCCGAGAAGAACGAACGAGGCGATCCATGAGGCGTCATCCGAAGTTAAGAAGATATGAGAATCCGGAGACTTCAGTTTCGGGAGCGTCGGTGATGTCCAGCCTATGTGAGCTCCAGATGTTGCCATTGATAAGGTGGCTGTGTTTGGACAAAGTTAAACGTAGAAAATTTACTATGTTCAGTGACTCCTCTCACTAATATTCGGACACTTTTAAAAAGACGATAACTCTTATAATATTCTACTATACAATTTCAACTTTTCTGGGAAGCTACAAGAGGACGATTTTGTTTATATTACTTAATCAGCCATATAATATAAAACTAATTCATAGGGATAAAGATAGCGATAAATTAATTGATATATGACTAGAAGGAGTAAAAATATAAACTGTTAGTCATAATAGGTTTAAAATTATAAATAATATTATAATTATTAAGAAAATAATAATTTTAGATGCAAATTTCTTTTTTGAAAGTTTACAAAATTTTTGAAAAATGTTATTATACAATATAAATCAAAATATCCCTAGACGTGATGGGTAAAGTCAATAATGATCAATTAAATAATAATAATCGAATAAATATTACTAATCAATTTAAAGATAAATGATTATTAGTTGAGGGGTCAAAAATTGAAAATAACTTTAATATCATTTAAATTTAAAGGTTTGATTTTTTCTTAATTTAGAGTATTTTTTATTAAATTTAGTAGAATTAATAGTTATTTGGTTGAAATATAGTATTGAAATATATATATATATATATATATATATATATATAATTATAATAATAAAAAATAATGAAATGGTTCAATATATATTGGGCTTATTTGAGCCCAAAATAAATTTAGTTTATTTAGTTTATTTATACGATTTGAACTTGTCTGGGAAGCTAGAGCAATTAATTTGCTACAGAATGTGTTAAAACAAATTTGTCAAAAATTGCATTTGATTGGAATTGTAGAAAAAATACTAAAAGTTGCATTTTACAACTTTTTTATGTGGGCTTATATTGAGTATTTAAAAACTACGTTTTATAAATCTGTGTCGATTAAACATATGCTGAAAATTTCGTCAAAATCGGGTGACGTTGCAATGATCTACAAACGTTTATAAATGGTAAAAATTGTAGATTTTCTCGATTTTCAGCCTATAACTGCAGTAAATCTAAGGATTCTTTCATCTTTCATGCATCATTATTATTTAGACTCTGGATTTTATGCATTTATAAGAAAAATGAGCGAGTGCAATTTAAAACAGTGAAAATATGAAAAGACTTAGAGTATTAATATAGTGTTTTCATCACATTCGAATCAGAGCCCCACCCTAACCACACGGCTAAACGGGGCGCAAACCTTTTAGGATCGGCAATTTTTATAGGTTTTCATATTTTTTCTTTTTTTGTTATTATTAGTTATTTTTACTCAAAATATTTCACGACAAAAATAACCGAATAACTTGTTCTAAATGAAATAGAAAATATTACATGTATGCATAACTTTGTTTTCGAACGAATACGCAAAAGAAAAACACAGTACGACGAAAATACGTCGAATAAGTTAAATTTGATGGCAATAACAAATTCCGCATAAATACATATTATGTTGTTATTGATAAATTTCTAGCAGAAGTACACAAGAGAAAGTGTGCCTGTGATAACATTTACTCTAAATTTGTGTTTCTGGTCAATTGAAAAAATTTTAATGTCGACATAATTAGAAAGAATGCTGCGAAGTTGTGCTAAACATATATGGACGATATTTAATTAATTAATGATATATATTTAATGATGATGATAATGATATGTGATGTGTGATAGTGAGAATGATATTGAATATAATTAATTATAAAATAATTAATTAATAAAATAATAGATATAGAAAATAATTTTAATAAAGAATGTCATCATTTTAAACACATATATTTATTGGAAAATAAATAAAATATATCTACTACGGAACTTAGTTTATGGACAATAATTGACTCGAAAATTTAGTCTAGATTTCCTAACGTAGCCGCAGCACTGCTCATATTTTTAAGTATTGCCACTACAAATTTCAGCGGCGAAAGATTCAGCACTGAAAAGGATAAAAAATTATTTACGGTCTTCTTTGGACAGAGCAAATCAAACGATTTCAGTATTTTTTCAATGATTTATTTAATAACTTAAATACGTGTGATATTACTAATCAATTTGTAAATGGAAAAGCTAGGAAAATAAATACATATATAAGTTACTTTTGTTTTTTGTTTACTATAAAGTTTATTTTTGTTCATATAAGTTTTTTTTTTAATTATGTGTGAATTTTATGTTTTTGTATAGTGTAATGGTAATAAATTGACTTTCTCTAGTTGTGACACTTTTCTACAACCTTGCCGGTCGCCCCGCTACCGCTAGCCATACCGTGTATTTTCTTATGAAGAAGGACGCATTATTTTTAGTAGTCCACGGGCGCCGAATATCTTAGGACGGCCCTGATTTGAATTATTAATGAAGAATATAAATTTATATTTAGCTCTTGCGTCTTGTAATAAATGCACAACTTTTTTATTTTGCATAAACCCGGAGTCTAATAGGTTTATCATATGTTAAAGTGAACAGCTGAACTTTCAGGTCTTATTGTTACGCCAAGGACTTTGGAAATGACTTTGTCTGGGAGTTTTTCAGTAATTTCTTTCTTAGCATCGAGCCATTAGAAGGTTTTATAACTTATGCATTCGATTAAGCCTACCAGAAGACTCAGGGTACCGTATCGTAAAGTCCTGGTACCGAAGGTTTAGGTAGTAAACAAGCGTCTGGAAAACATAAGCGGCCCAGTAACCCCCATACTACACATGGGGATAACCCAAAAGGGCGATCAGTAGATCTAGGTGAGCGAGCGGTTAGTCAGCACAGCACAGCTCAGTACAGTAAGAACTATCAAAGTAAACTACACTACTAATAAACAACAATGTGTATGAAATTTATTTGAAGATTGTGAACGTCATATGACTGCGAACGCGTTAATCAACAACAGTCTTCTTCCGTCACAAGATCTTTGAGGTATTGATATAACTTCTTATCGTCGTACATCGTTGGTGATGCATACGAGTCGATAAATATGTACGTATATCGAATTAGTGATATCGATTACAATTAACGTCAGACAGAATTGGCTCGGTTGAATTCTGGTTGATCAAAACAGAGTCGGCGAAGCCTATCTTTCTAAATTGAAACCTAATCTGACCATTTTCAATGCAGCCCTATACCTGTACATACAGTGACGAGCAAAAGTGTCAATATACTTCGTTAATTTTACATGAAACGTGATAATACAACCTATTTTTCGATTGAATGATAAAACTTAGGCAATAATAATTATATGGTGAATATGATAAACATAATATCACAGTTTATTTTCGTTAATATTACCAATATATAGAATATTTTACAGAAATAAGGATTTGTAGCAATGTTTACAGTTTTGCACTTTAATTATGCTCGTCGAAATAAAGATTTAAATTAATATTTTCTCAATTTTCCTTTTCTTTTTTTTGTACTGCCTCTAGCCTGCGTGGCATACTATTTATTAAATTTTTAATCATTACGGCTCAACATTGTACCATTCTTGTCCTTTTCCACTATTCATAAACACCTGAAGGTGGATTGTCATATTCTGCTAGCCTTCTTTTTACAATTGACCACAAATTTTCGATTCGGTTCATATTGGGACTTTGTGCTGGTCACTTTATCACAGAAAATTTTTGATTTTCTAGCCAGGATTTTATTATCTTTTCAGTATGTTTAGGATCCCCATCTTGTTGAAATACTACTTCCTCTACAGGATACTCAATAGAATCAAAATATTTAAATAATGCTCTTTACATATGATACCTTCTATCCGAATTAAGGGGACCAACATCCTTATGAGTAAAACAACCCAACACATAATTGAACCACCCCCGAACTTACCAGTTAATTTTCTGCTACTTGCTAGATTACTATATTAATTTTTGTTTCGTCAGACCATATAATTCTTTTCTAATATTCTGTTGTCCATTCTTTGTATGTATTAGCTTTTTGTCTTAGTTTAATATTTTTTGTCTAAAAGAGCTGGTTTGCATTTCTTTTCTTTCGCTTACAACCGGATTCTCTTTAAGGAACGGCGAATGGTCCATTCAATTGCATTTATTCCAACATCTTGAACCGCGATTTTTCGAATTTTATAACTTTCAGACCGTAGACCATGAGCAATTTCACGTGCAGATCTGTCAGAAACAAGTGGCGCACAGTGGGCCGGATTGAAAAATTTAGAGACATTCGACCAAAAGTCGACTTTTCGAAATTGCAAACTAATGAATTTGTATTGCTTCGTAAGGATCTATGAACCTCGAAAATGAAGAAATTAATGAAATTGAATAAATATTTTAGTTACAATGATCATTTAAATTTTAAATTTAAATTTGAATAAAGTTGAGCGATTTGAAAGTAGCATATTTCACCAGGCAGAATTGCTTAAGTTCTTTGCGAGGTCCTCATCGTTGCGTCCCATATTTTCTCTCATTTTTTTGCATAGATGCATAGATTTTTTATAGTAATATGATTTTTGTATAGATTTTTTTTGTATAATAAGAAATCATATATTTTTTAGTAATAACTAATAATAATATATTTAAAAAATAATGCTGAACGATACATGACAGATTAAAAAAATGTTGCATATTTGTCAAAGGATATCTTTTTTTCCCAAAATTTCCCAAGTTCTAACAAAGAGGAATATTTTCGGTAAAACTTCCTTTAAAAAACCGTACAAGAATCATTTCCGACAGTGTCCGACTAACAACAATAGTCGCGCGTTGGCGTTATGAAGCGGCGAGGCAACCTAAGAACTCTTAAGATTGTAAAAAATTATTTATTTTCTTAAGGAAAGCAACAGATTCAACAGCTACATAAAAATTTGTAAAAATAACTAACTAACAAATTAAACAAAAAATATATTTTAACACGTGTTATTCGAAAGAGATTATTTTATAATATTTTTTAGCTCAAACCTCATTTCAATATCTCAAACGGTTCAAAAGTTATGCACCAATGTCCCTAAATTTTTCGATCCGGCCCACTATATAGCGGTCTATCGTTTCTTGAAGAAGTTGACGCACTATCGCAGGTTTTCTTAATTTCTGCAACTATCGTATGACTTACACCATATTTTATTACAATTTGCCGTAGTGAAAATCCTTCATCGAGTAATGAAAATATACTGCTTCTCTTGTCTGCACTAAGTGGTATCATCTTGCCTCGCACGTGTCAAGTTACTTTCAAACTGAAGAATAACTACGTAAACACTAGTCTAAACGTGTCTAACGACAGTTTGCTATCAGTGTTTGTCAACAAACAGTTCGCTAGTATGTCAATACTATATTAATCATTTCTGGGAAACATGCAAAACTGTAAGCATTCCTACAAATCCTTATTTCTATAAAATATTCTACATATTGTTAATATTTACGAAAATGAACAGTGATATTATGTTTATCATATTCACCATATCATTATTATTGCCTAAACTTTATCATACAATTGAAGAATAGGTTGATGTATTATCACGTTTTATGAAGATTTTAATGAAGAAAGAAGAAAGTTCTTCTGACCGTAAAATAATGATAATCTACCGACTAAAACTGTAGTCTCTTGTTTAACTGGGTATTCAGATTATCTGGCCTGAAGTGCAGAAGTGTTTTCGAAAGAAAATTTTCTACGTTAACCCTTTTAGTGCCAGGCGAAAAAGAGGTGCCTATGCGAGAATAACCGGCCTCACGGTTTTACTTGGGTTTGGGAAAATGCTCATAAAAACCAGACAAGAAACAATATTTACATGATTGAAAAAGCAGTGTAATAAGGACGAAATAGAGAACAAAACAATGACACTAGTTTTTCTATATTCATTGAAAATTATATAAATAACAAAGGTATAAAAGATCATAACGAAAGTAAATAATAATAATAATAATTAGACCGTTTATAACGTATTATAAATTTATTTTGATATTGAGTTCTCCCGCAATGCGAATAGTAAAGCGCTATAAGGCGCGGACGATATATCGGCTCTGGCACTTCTCGCCAGTGCAGCAAAAGCCGATATATCGGCCTCCGGCACTAAAAGGGTTAAACCCGATTGTCAAAAAATTGTCATTTAGTTACTTAGTTTTTAGCCATTAAATTAACTGAACAGCTGTGGTATTAACCCTCGTCCGTCCCTCGTGTCAATTTAACACAGTTTTCCCCGAAATAAGTTATACTGTTCTATTATTTGTAGGTTTTTCCCGAAACTTTGTGTCACTTGTTTTTTAATGCGGGACACAGCGGAAGGATAGCGTATGGGAGAGAAAGAGACGCTATCCTTCCACGCGCCAGTTACTTTAATTGTCTATTACACAAGTAAACATCACCGGAATTATATCATATTTGGTATGATTTTAATCAGAAAAATGCCACAAATGTGGAACTTGAAGTTCCATAAAAAAATAATGAAAAATAAGGAAGTTGGAAATTCTGATCACATTGTGTTTACACTTGGGTGTTTACCTCGGCGACCTAGGCTTCTCGAACTCGGCTGTCCTTCTCTACGTTCGGCAAAACTCAAAGAATACTGTCCCTGATGCGTAAACTTCCCTCGGCAGACCAGTGCTAGGGACTTATATCCATAAAATACTATATTTTAGTCATGTGATCTCTTATTAACGTTCTAGAATTTTGTTTATGGACAGATAATCTACAACCGAGAACCTAAGATGTAAATGTTATATAACTCATCAATTTGACTAAAAAAAACATTGAAATTTTTTTTATTTTGTGTCACTGTATCATCTTGACAGCGAAGAGCAGATTCAATTCGGGAAGTGAGGGACGAATGAGGGTTAAGAAGAACAGAAATAATGTCTACAAGAAGAGCCGCTAAAACTACGTTTTAAAAAAATTAATAAATAGGGCAGTGAATAGTTATGATCATCATCGATTATGAAATTAGAAGAATGGTCAGCCATCCTAAACTGGCAGTGGCGCAACCAGGATTTGATCTTGGGGGGACGAGTTGAACAAAATTACCTTTTTTAGCGACGTGTAACCAAAGTGACTTTGCGATCATTGCCAATAAACAAAAAACTGCCGATACTAGAGCACTATTGTTTGTAAATACTGACACGTACATGGCTAGTCTAGAATCAACAGTTTTTGCAAATATGTCGGAACCTAAGTGATGTATGCCTTGTACATATGTATAGGGAAAAGTTGTTCAAAATGTTTTGTTTTACATATGACATATCCAAAAATCATCTAAATCGGAGAAGAAATAGCTATTTTACAGTTTAGCTAATTTTCCAGGGTTTTATTTCTTTTTCTTCTCCACTGTGTGCGCCACTGTTAACTGGAGTTCTTATTTATCAATTAGAAACTTAGAAAAGCCAAGTTCAAAACATCGGAGGATAACCTAGATAGGTCTTCATAGTACCGGCACATCTATCGTCTATTCAGATATTATACCGCCGCTTTGAATTACGATTGCACGAATCGACTTATCGCGCTTTGTTTTGACTGTAGGTGCATCACTGCTCTGTAATGAATTGTGCCAAATACAGCGCATGTGCAGCCAGAAGATAAGAGTCTGAAGAGACACAGTGATTACCTACCTTCTATTTCTAGTAAAATGAAGCAGAGACATTCGCAAACATTGTCGCTTAAAGTATAACAAAGTATTACGTAAACGTATGTATGTAGTACTGAATGAGCATAATATTAACTCGGTCAGGTTTTCAGTGAGAATAACAAGAAACAACTGCTGCGTCGTTCTTACATCCCTTCCTTCCGCATCCTCCTTTTTGGGTCAATTTATTACAAGAGACTTATAACGATCTGCTGCACGTCGTGTCATATTTAAATATAATATATTTAGCAATCCAAACAGAAATGTTGCTTAACTATTAAACCACCGGACCCTACAAATTTCTATAAATTTTGTTTCGTTTTGTGAATTTGTGAAAAATTCGAATAGAAATAAACTGACTGGCGGATGTTGATAATGTCGATAATGCATGATAACGTCGATAATAAATTCCTATTGAAATATTGATTAAAAGCTGTGCAACGTTCGATTTCTTTGTTGTATTGAAATATGAATCAAAAAGCAATTTAATTTTTCCCAAATTTTCCATTTTTCACGGGCAACTTTTCCAATATTTCTTTCTCTAAAAACCTTATTCGGACTATTACGAACATTTTTAAAAAAGAGTTAGCTAAATCGGTCCAGCCATTCTCAAGTGATGAGCTTACCAACGAACAGCATTTGATTTTTGTTTATATAGTTTACTTGACTGTAGATTTTGTGCATTTGTGACAAACATGAATAGGAGAAGCACAAGACTGTGAACACAGGTGAATTGAAAAATATTGTAACCCTATTTCCAATTTACGGAAACTATAGAAAGAAACGATTCTTCATACTGATATTAAAAACTTTTGAAGACATCGCACACTTTGAACTTGATGTCACTATAAACATTAATGTAATTTTTACTATATTTGAAAAATATATTTCAAATAACTGTGCGATATTTAGTATTTAATATTTAGTATTTATTTAATATTTATTTAATATTTAGTATATTATACCCTAATAGCACAAAATATTGGATACGCATTCATATTATATTAAAAAGATATTCAATCTTTTTTTAATATTCAAATATACATACAATATTTATTTTATACCAAGTAACAAATATCTCTTTTTAAGTCTTTTTAAGAATCTTTATTTCATATTAGAAGTAGAATATTTTCTCCTAATATACAGATAATCTTTATTCTTGTACATGTATATAATATTCAGATCCAATATTTTTCTCGTATAAAGAAATGTGGCTTAAAAAATATTTTTCCAATATTTAAAAATATATCTAATATTTTTGTGCTACTAGGGTACGTATTATAAACAGTTTTACTTTTAAGTGGATAGATATTTGTTCTTCACTTGAAGCAATATGCTATATAATTTAATTTATTTTATATGAATATATCCGCAATGACTGTTTCTCTTTATATTATTATTTTTCATATCATATCTAGACTAGAGACTTTCATGCAAAATAAAAATTGTCTACATTAGTTACAAAACATATATCAGCTACATAGACACTTCTGTTTGTTCAACGATTCTAGCGAGTCGTAAATAAATAACTATAAATAGTGTGGAAAAAATTTTGATTGCTTCTATAAAATATAATTTTTAGTAAGCATTATACTACGTAAAGTTGTTTAGTTACCTGTAATCGCTGCTAAATATTGCGGCCACCATTTAATGCGCGATTCGTCCATATTTCTTATTTCTTCTTATATTGGACTAAAGTGAAACATGAGAGTACGTTATTAGTGAATGTAGAAAACTTAAATACAGAATAATATTTGTCCTTTTTGTTAAATATATAAATTCTTGTACCAAAATCTAATTTGTCGAATATCAAAATGGAATGAAAAATGAATATTTTGTATTGGACTAAA
Organism: Lasioglossum vierecki; assembly: GCA_028455595.1. Lineage (NCBI taxonomy): Eukaryota > Metazoa > Arthropoda > Insecta > Hymenoptera > Halictidae > Lasioglossum > Lasioglossum vierecki. The sequence continues at coordinate 21,196,519 of CM052334.1, read as the reverse complement.
ATTAAACATGATAATACCATAGTGAATGCAGAAAACTTGAATACAGAATAATATTGTATTTTTGTTAAATATATAAATTCTTGTACCAAAATCTAATTTGTCGAATATCAAAATGGAATGAAAAATGAATATTTTGTATTGGACTAAAATTAAACATGATAATACCATAGTGAATGCAGAAAACTTGAATACAGAATATATTGTTTTTTTTTTTTGTTAAATATATAAATTCTTGTACCAATATCTAATTCATCGAATATCAGAATGGAATGAAAAATGAATAGTTCACTTAGCATCGGATATTGATGTTTGATTTTTCAGTCGAGCACATCAATTGTCATGAGCAACAAAACAGTGGCGTGTTTGCATAATTCATGCTAGAACTTAGCTCGCAACGGGTAGATCGCGGCAGCCACAAATTGTGGAAAATTTTCACGAGACTTTGATTAATTATGTGTAATTCCTGTTAATGCAATGCTTACAGAGATAGCGATGGAACGAGACGATGCCACCAGAAAGTACAACAGTTACGCGCTGGCGTTCTTCGAGCCTCTTTTTAACACATTATAGATAGAATGGAAGTTTAATCACGGACGTACTAGATTTTATACATCGGTTTATCAGTAGGTCTGTTATCGTGATCAAATTTCAGACGATCCCCACTTCCTTGTTCGTGAGAAATTCTTAAAATTTGATCACGTGAAAACGAAGATGAAAAGCAGAAGGAACGAGAATCTGAAGTCTACTCTAAACCAGATTTAGAAATGTTTTCCGAAGTATTCGATATAATTTCATATTTATTATCTACAAATTAATTTTAAAAGCAATTTAATTGTGCAGTTTACCAGTGAAAAAGAAATGATCAACCTGAACATCTAAAATGTAAAATTCTAACGGTAACACAATTCATATAAACAGATTGATCAACATTTTTCACTGTTGTCGAGATATGCCAAAGATGTGCAAAGAGTTTAGTCGAATCTGTAATATAAACAAAAGTTGGTATCATATAAAAGTTAGTCGGAAATATACAAATGAATTCGCCGTTATACGACTTCGTTATTCAGAGGTTTAACGTTGAAAATAGTAAGTAGAATAACTGAGTAATACACAGACATTGTCTTACATTCAGCTAATAGTCATAAGGTATTAATAGGCTTATAACACTTTGAAACAGCCATGACTAAAGATGTTTATTTTAACGTATTAGGTTAAACTGGGTCACTTCTGACCCACAGAAATTCAATCCGAAGAAAGTAATTCATAATATAAATGATTTTTGTTTTCATAAAGGGAAGAAAATGATTTTTCTTCTATTTAAATTATTATAATTCCTAGCCGATGAAAAATTGCCGGTTTTTAGATTTGTTTCGTTAATAATGCTGGTAAAAATATATTTTTAAACGTTCGATTAAAAAGCTTTTATCTAAAATTTGCATTTACAACCGCAATAGTAAAAATAGTGTATGCGACAATACCTCTTAATTACCTGAGAAATAAGAGGTCAAGTTTCAAAAATAACTCGCCAAATATCCAGAAGTAGAACATCATGAAATTGAAGTAAGAAGAATAGCTTGAAAGTAGGTTACATGAAACAATAGCATTAATTTATTTAATAACGGAAAATTGTAATCCAATAACGATGAAAGGGATTATTTACTGTTAAGTTTACCTGAAATAACAATTATATTGCACATTACATTGGAAACGACCAGTTAGTTAGTACTTATCAAATAGTTATTACTCACATTTGACAATAATTTATATCCCGTGATCCTTAGTAATCTTGTTGACCTAATTGCAGTTTAATCGTTGCAATTAGAAACAAATAAAACTTGTTACTCTGTATTCTTTTGTACGAATCGAACAGTGTAAATTATTTGTTTCTGCGTTTATTATCTCCTTTCTCGTTCTAACAAAATTTTTAAAGAACTCATACATTCTATGAAGAAAACACAGAACTTGTGCATTATCTTATGCGTTTAGTTTGCACTTTGCATGGGAGGAAATTTAATCTTGGCACGTGTTATCACGAAACATTTATGACGCTAATATTTATTTCGCTGAAATGTCTAAATGTGATTTAAAAGAACAAAGAACGGTTTGCGTGAAATTGTAGTTAGAAATAAGAAGTCGCAACTTCAACAAGTAAATATTCCGATATTTAAGATATTAATAAATTAGATATCATTCAATTATTTTTTTAATTTACAACACCTTAAGAATATAATGATCAAAATAATTATATAATATTTTCATTGTCAGCGCAAAGAAACAGAATACATTTTCACAATTGTGTTTCTTCGAAATACAATAATTTAAGTGAATATGAAAACCTAACAATGCATACATTTAATTACAATATACACTCTTATTAGAATATATGTAATTTCTTGTAGAAAGCTGTGACTAGCAAAATACTGCGATTAACTTCATTATTAAAATACACTAATAACAAACTTATCCTCGCAAAATTAAAAACACATTTCTAAATTACGATCAAATATATTTTCATTTTAGATCGATTTCAAAGATTCAGATAATGATACATATAACAACGAATTGAATTAGTAATAACGCTCCAATTACTTTAACGCAATGCAAACAATGAAAATAAAAATTCCAAGTATAATATTTATCTTGCGCGGGTGGAACGCTGGTCTCGAGGAATCGAAGTCGATAGCACTCGAAGTGTAGCAGTGCGAGCAGTCGTAAACTGTCTGCAACCAGGGTTGACCGCGTATGCATATTCCTTGTTAATTCGTGGTATTATAATACGAAGTGTGCAAATTCTTAGATTACTGTGAGTCAACATAACGACGAAACCCTTGCTGGTGAATACGCCGAAGAGAACAAAGCTCGTACGAAGATGTGTGGCGGCTTCACCTGTTCGAAAAATGCATTGACGGCACTAAACATCCTTTACATCGTAAGCTGTACTTCCGGGCCTAGACTATACCTATTTTATATACGAAATAGAAGCCTTTGGTTTTCATTAAACTTGATCGCAGCCTCTCGCACACTTCCAAATAGTCTTGATACATACAAGATCGATCTAAAAATGATTCTATTTTTTTATTTTCTGTCACCGAGGTACCATTTACCTTACATGGAACACGTATATTTTATGTATGTCCAAATATATTTCCGATTTTTTTCTATTATCAGTCATCGACAATTCGTTGTATTCAGAATTGATTTTCCTTCGAAAATATTCACATATTTCATAACCTATTTGTCTAATAGCGTATATACAGGTATAACATGTATGAAAAAAACATGTAATAATTATTTGTTTCTTCAGTGTGTACCACTTTTGAACCGAAGTTGAAAAAAAAATAATTTTAAATTATTCATATTTTAGGTGGTTGCTTTCATTCTCATTGGCGTTGCGGTATATGGAAGAGCATCCGCATTAGTTACAAACCTCCCCATAATTGGTGGTATTTTAGCATGCGGAGTGATTCTAATTCTAATATCAATACTTGGTCTCATCGGTGCTATTAAACACCATCAAGTTTTGTTGTTCTTTGTATCCTTTGACAAATCCATATTTCAGTATATAACATGTAGTAGTAGTAGTATTAGATAGTATGTTTCCAACAACACGTGGCCAGTATCCAGACAAGTCACCGCCTGAAGTATACACTATATACCCATGCGGTCACCCATCCAAGCCTGGCCCACGCCCAACACTGTTTAACTTCGGTGATCGCATGAGAACCGGTGTTTGCAGCGAGGCTATGGTCGTTGACAGTATATAACATGTATACATATGCATATAAAGTATTGTTTATACAGAGTGTTCGGTAACAGGTAACAAGACAATATCAAATAAGAATCAAACGTAAAGAAATGGTGATTTCAACTTTGCTTTCAAATTATTAGCAATTAACAATTTTCCTAATCCAGCTATGGTAGAAAATATAAGCCCTTGCAGACAATAGGCTCACTGGAATGGTTTGCGTGCTGTTATTAGTCAATTTTAATTGTTAATGATTTGAAAATGAAGCTAATCATTGTTACTTGTAAGTCCAGTAGGACCTTAATTAACCGGTTCCTGGATTATAAACAAATATGCTTTTAAATATGATCATAATATGAAGGGAAATAAAGTTTCAAAAATAAAAAACTTATTTTGGAATATAATATATATTTTAATTATGTCTCTTGGGTCTCGATTATCCATCGGGCCTTAATTTATCCAGACTGTATCTCTCTCGATCAAGCTGGTTAATCAAGGTCCTACTGTAATGTCAAATACATACTTTAAGTCACATTTAATCATATTAAAACCAGCTCTCATATGATAAAAGCATTCATAAATATTTTTTATGCTTTGTTTGTACTTGCTTGCAATTATACTCTTTTCTTATTTCAATTGAATAATTATTCTTGTGTTATTTACTTCATATATCTGTAACAATAAATGTTATTAGTTTCACAAATAAGTAATACAATTTTTTCAATCAAACTTGAAGCTTGTTCGCTGTTTGTAATTTAATATGAGAGTTTAGCGTAGTAATGAATCTCTTTGAGCTAATAAACGTGAATTTTTTTTATGGAGATATGGAACATTTAAATTGTAGTAGATTATTTTTAAAGTAACAAAATCATATTCATTATAATTGGACAGCAGATCTTTATGCAAAATAAAAATGTTCTACTTGAATTGCTACACATTGATTTTCTTTCTTAATGTGTTTAATAGGATGAAAATAATATAACAGTGTTTTTAAAGTCTTTTAATGTTCACTTCATTCACTGCTTTAGATTATACATACTCATTTTTCTGATAGATGTAAATGAAAATGTATTCTATACAATCCTTAACATTGTTATTATAGTACATGTTTATTCTCTTCCTGTTGTTCTTAATTCAATTCAGCATTGCTTGCGCTTGCCTAGCTGTTAATACCAAGCAACAAGAACAGTTAGCGGAACAGGTAATATAATATCTTCATATTTTGTCAAGTTTTCACACCGATAGAGATGATCATGTTCAATAACATTTGTAGGGCTGGAAACGTGTTGGACCTGATTTAAAAGCAAAAGTTCAGACAACTTTCAATTGCTGCAATATTGCTGTCAATAGTACCAACTTAGATTTAAATGAAGATGATCCACTGTCTTGCAAAAAAGTCAATGTAAGTGTATTGAAATTAAATTTTGGGTTGGAAAGAAAGCTCGTAGCGTTTTCAAATTAAGAATCGAAGATGAAATTAAGGTATTTATACATATGTTTATTGAATAACACGAGAAGTTAGATTGAAAACGGCAAAATTTAATAGAACAAAATGGAAAATATGTTATTGAATAAATATCACAAATGCTACGAACTTTTGTTCCAACTCAATAGATAATGTATTATTGCACAAACATGAAATAGCTTGCAATGTTCTTTACGTTTTCAGAAAATTTGCTGCCCTGATGATACTGACAGTGAGTGTTCCTGCCCATCATGTATGCTAATATTACAATCTACAATTGATTATGCATTCAAATTATGTGGCAGTATAGGATTGTTCTTCAGCTTCACTGAGGTAATTTATTGGAAATAAGCAGTTATTTTGTATAAGATGATTTTTTAAATACTATACAATGTTCCGTTTATAAAGTGTACCATGCAAATTTGATATACTGCTTAAAAGATACGCTACATTTGTGACATGTTTCTCTTTGTCAAGATGAGAAATGTTATCGAGCTGATGTTAACTTGTGTACTCATATTGCAGTTTATTGGTGTATGGTTGACCGTGCGATACAGGAACCAGAAAGATCCACGAGCTAATCCTAGTGCTTTTCTCTAGTCTAACACCATCACTATGTCCTCTGTCACCTCATATGATCGTCCTAATAGATGGTGGGTGGTTTCATTTGTGATCTTTAAATTTCATATTGATATCTAGGAGCATATTATTTATGTTGTTGACATAATTTATGTATAACACAGTATCGTTTAATACTAGGTTTATGGGACCCGTCATGATGATGGGTTCTAATATTTTTAATTTGCGATTACTAAGATCGTAAAGAAGCTTCCCTGAGAAATTATTTACCAAATTTATTTCTTTGGGTATATATTGCTGGAAAAATGGCCAAAAATTTGGATAGACAGATGAAATTCGTTATGTTTATAAAATAATGTGAAATAGTTATTTCTATAGATCCGTAAACCTTGTGTTAATATTTAAAATCTCAAAAAGAGATTTTAAATTCGATTTTAATTGAATTTTTTGACTATGCGTAATTCTGCCGAGTTAAAATTATTTTCTTATTCAATATACGTATACATATGATAAGTAAAACCTTATTATTAGACAGTGGATGTTTATAAATTAATTTATAGACAGCGAATCAAATAGAAAATTATTTTCTTTCTTAATATGTCTTTCTTAATAGGTCGAAAATATTATGAAAGAATTTTTAAATTCTTCTGATAGTTTTATTCTTTCCAATTACACCTATTCATTTTTGTCACAAATGTATTCGATGTAATCCACTGTCTACTTGTTATACATACATAGAATAAGTGAATATTTATAATAGTTAGTGTAGTGTTTTTGACATGAGTACTGATAATTTCTGCATATAGTTGTCATCTTTATAGAAACATGCAAATAAAAGATATTTACACTTTAAATTCACATAGCATTAAATTATAACAGCTAACACAAGAATTCTAATGAAAGATATAGTACTTCGCCTTTGGTGTTCATATAAAAGAGATTTTATTTCAGTTACAGAATACAAAGCTTTTACTTCAGTTACAATTATTTTGAGCATAATACTTTTATCAATTTTCCGGATACATGCAAAAGATCTGATTTTCATTTCAGACTATGATATCTCTTTATGTGTACAAGTTGATTAGTTTTTGTACATTTTCATAATAGTCACCGACATCGTAGATGAATAATGTCAGTACTATGAATTACAGAGCCATTGATCAATGTCAAGAGTATATAATTGTATTTTCAGGTGATTGCAGCTTTCTTGACAAGACGTTACAGAAACCAATTAAATCCTAAACGGAAGGACACTATCTTTCCAGCATTATAATGTTTTCGTTAAAACGGCTTACACGATTCAACACCTTAACGACGGTACTCGATGCTTTACATAAAATAGTGTCTTTTTATTATAACTGATGTGCTGGTACATCTCCAGCAAATATTCAAATAAAATGTAAAACTATTATTTTATTGGAATGAAGCATTCATAACACTACAAATTGTTTTGCATGTTTTTCTGAGGAAAAATTAGCCGATTTTGTTATATTTGTTAAGTTTAAGTTGTAAGCATAATGACGATGTCATTAAGGTGTTAATCTATTAAAAAATTTTAAGGAGAAACACTATATTTTTTAGTAAGTCATTACACAAATGAGTAAATCTGTTTTAATTGCTACAGTATCGTATCTAAAAATAATTGATTATTTCGGAACCAAAGATTCGATTATTGTTTCGCAGCATATTATTTTTCATATAATATAATTTCGATGAAGCTGTTTGTCTTTCACTGCAGTTTATAATGCTCAACAGGAACAATACCTTTGAGAAGCGAATAGTTCTACATCTTAGCACGAAGTAAATGAACGACAGTCGAAATGTGTGCTCTAGTCATCCATTTAGAACAATCGTACTAAGCCTCAATGCGCCTTGTAGTGTAATAATTAGATACATTTCTGCGGACGCATTTCCACAAAACTTGCTTACTTTCCTTCTATGAAACATTTTACAAACATATTCACCATTTATCATTTATTAGTCATGTGATCTCTTATTAACATTCTAGAATTTTGTTTATGGACAGATAATCTATACGGAATGTACAATTGTGTTTTCTAATGATCTGATGCTTTTTCGAATTTTATAAAATTATACTTAATTTCTTTTTATGATTCGTTAGTTTATGAACCTTCCGAACCTTTGTGCAAATATTCAATTATACAAATTATACAACAGTATATAAATGTTTGAAATGAAGGTTCTTTTCTTTTTAAATGTCTTTCATTTTCGGGAAGTTATTAAATGGTGATATCGCGCTGATGAATCAAACATATTTATCCTATAATGGAAAGTACAACGTGACGCGATAAAAGTATTAAACATAGACACCTTACATCCTGGTATATTATCATATTACTGCCGTTGTATTTTATAATAATGCCATAATCGCCACGTGTTATAAGTTTTTAATTCATATTAATTTCCTTATAATTTTCGTGTTCAGTTTTCAGTCCGAATATCTGTTCGTTTATGTTATACCCAGTGGCGGATCCAACGGTAAGCGGTCGCGGGATATCATAGGGCCTCGAATTTTAAAGAAATTTATATATTTTTAAATAAATTCATTTAATGTGTAATGGTATGAAAGTATCTATTACTTTTCTTCTTTGTTAATAAGCTCGGAACAGTTTTATTGTAACTTCTATTTCTAATTTGATTTTGAGGGTCCCAAAATTTTTACCACTTGGGGCCTCCACTTGACTTGAGCCGCCACTGATTATACCATATATTCGAATTTTGCAAAGTATTTGAAGCAATTATCAAAATTGATTGTTCCATAAGATCTTTTTATACGTTATTATTAAATGGGAGATGTCAATGCAGATATAGGTTATTATGAAATAATTTTAAAAATTTTGTAAAATAATTTTAGTTTATGCACTCCATCATTTAGTTTTCATTAAATTTTTTTAGTTTATTGAATCTTGGACATTCGGACTTGTTACAAATACATAAAACTTGCAGTTTAAGTATAATGTTCATAAGAATAATCAATCCATAATTATAATGATTATTATTCTTCCAAAATTTATTACCGTTTTAATGTTAGACGGAATTTAGTTTATTTTTACAAATGATTTAAATTTTACACGAACAAATTATATATGTATATCACGCTTAGAACATGTACACGTATGTATTATAAAATAATCTTAAAAGGATCTACGCAAAGTATGGGTATAGTCTTAATACATTATTTTAACATCCATTTCGTTGGATTATAATGTTTTTGACTTAATAAAAATGTTGACAGTTGTGATTTCGGTTGATATCAAGATTAAAATTTAAGTCCTGTATTTTAATTATGTGATAGGAAAAACTTTGAAAACTAATCATGAATTATATCTGTCAAGATATATTATGTTCATTCAGATATATGTTATTAAGATATAAATGTATTAACCCTTTATTACACGAGTTGTAAAAATTGATAAGAAATTATGTTTTGCTATTTCAATTATGGAATATAGTACATATAAAAAAAACTAATATATCAACATTTAAAGTAAAATTCAAAAAATGGAGCATGTTTCATTACATTATATTTTATCATTTAATGTAAGAATTAGTGAGTGTGTTACATGCCTACGTGTAATATGCACCAAAGGGTTAATATTAAAATATTCTAATTTTTATATGGTACTATTTTTATCAAAAACATGTATTATAACCCCATAGCATGGATGTCATATCGTACATCTAAATTTACAAATTACTTGTGCATATAATAAAGACGTATCACATTCCATTAATGAAATGATAAATAATTATAGTTTATCGTATTATAATCTTAAACAATGGAAATAATACAAATTTAGTAATATAATTTTAGCAATAACATCATCAACAGTTTATTTAGGAGAGTAACACAGTTACACGAGATTATTTTGTAAATTAAACGAAGATATGATAGAAATGCAAAAGTATTTCTAAATTGTATCAAATCAGAAAATTAATTACAGTAAACAAAACGAAATGCAAGTTATAGAAATGTTAATTAAAATTTATGCATCTTTTAGCATAATTATGTGTTGTATGCATATATGTATATCAATAATGATTATATACATCTTATTAAAGAATTATATTTAAAATGACTAAATAATAACGAAAAATACTTTATTTCAAGTAGATTAAATTTCCATCCGTACATTGTAAACTTGATAATTAATTTATAATCTGATTATAATCGTTTGAAGAATTTGGATCAATAAATATATTTATAACGCTTAAACAATTGTGTGGTGTAATTATTTTATAATGTGTATTTATACTATAAAATTGTGACGATATATTTCGTCTTCTGGGGTGGCCAGATTTAGAATGGGAAATCAGATGAGGGAGGGAAGATATTGCATGAGTGAGTAGCGGAGAAAATGTGGAGTGTATAGATGGGAAAAAGAGACATGGGAGGAGTGCATGAGGACGGATGAAGAAGGAGGATGGCAAAAGAGAATGTGGGAAGTATTGGATGATGAAGGATGAGGGGAAGCGTGGATGAGAAGGGTGGAATGGAGAGAGGGTATAAACGGAAGGATTGATTTGAGTGATGAGCGACCGGAAGAGAGGATCCCCGGGCGGGGAAGGGATGGGGCGTAATAATTGGGTTTTGTAAATACATTTTCTCCCCCCCCCCCTCTCTCTTTCTATTTAGTATAAGTTTAATTCTAATTCATAAGATAGTTTAGGACATCACGTAGATAGGATAAAAAACAATACGCAG
>CM052334.1:21094209-21185904 GCA_028455595.1 Lasioglossum vierecki | reverse complement strand
TGAAGATAAGTAAGTTTTCAGTGTACTTATTTAAGAATGGTTTTGTAGGTAATCTAGATTTAGTGAGTAACAAAGCAGTATTCAGAATGGAGTTTAACCCATGGGTGACACCAATCGGTGATCAACTCCAAGTGGGCATATCTCACGTCATGGACTACATTCGATCTGAAACATATAAATAGTAAGTATTGTAAATCATTCATTCGGTTGTGGAAAACAATTTCAAATACGTTATTTGTATTATTTTCAGCGTATACAATCGGCATCAAGCCGCGAAAGGACCACCACCGCCCAGTGAGAACGACAAGAGTAAGAAAATATCGCGTGTCCGTTAAGTTTAAAAGGAAAAATAATTAACACGTGATTATTGACACGCTATCTTAATTTACACACTGCCAGTAATTTCGTACATCTAATACCTCAGAAATGAAAATGGTGCCTTTGCTAATATATGTACAATTAACACAGAAACGAATACTTTTATCGCGCATTTGCTGTTTCGGAAAATGATATACAGACCGTGTTGTATTCTAGGAAAATGTAATATATTACTGTTGTATTGTTTACGCTTTTAAACAATATTTTTATAATGACCGGATAGCGAATAATTTATATATATATATATATATACATATAATAAATTATATTTTAGAATAAAACACTTCTTCCAATTGAACAGCGATTGGCATATATTTTATATCTTACTGTTAATTATATGTAATGGAGATTCGTATTAATTTTTTGATTTTACATTAATGTTGCATGTATTACGATTATTAATTATTCCGTGATAAAGGCTTGGTTAATTACGACACGAAAATATTTAAATTTAATAGCTTTAATTTTATGATAATTATATCGTTGACCATAGGCGATTTCCACGGTATTCAACGTTTTAATTAATAACTATATTTAATAATAGAACAATTATGAATGTTACATAAAAGGTTTTATGATAATAGATTCGATATTATGATTTATTAAAATGTAAAAAATAGTCGACGAGGATGGGATTCGAACCCACGCGTGCAGAGCACATTGGATTAGCAGTCCAACGCCTTAACCTCTCGGCCACCTCGTCCAATAATACATGTTGCAAAAATGCCCTTAGATCAGGTATAACTACCCCGATGAACCAAAAGAATCACTTCCACGTAACAATATTATAAAAATGAAAATCTGTAATGAACTAAATAAATTAAACGATTTGTTTATACGTGTATTATGTTTTATATAAGCTCCTTTATCATTAAAATAAAATTGTGTGTTATCGAATATTATCTTTTCATTTAGCTGAACTGTTTTAACTTTTTAGTACTAACTCTACTAGCATTCCAACTATATTACAAGTTAAATTCATTTAATAATGACGAGTTCTGTATATTACAATGTATACTGTACATTTTGTATATTCTATACTACAGAATTTATATATACATATATATAAATTCATATTTGCAATAACACATAAGTATTACAAACAGTGTGATTATAATCTCTTATAAATCAGAATTTCATATATGTTTATAAAGAGAAATTACAAATACTTTTTCCTGATTTAGAGTCTAATTGTATAAAAATAGATCAGTTTGAAGTTACAAGTAGGAGTTTAATTTAGTCTGCGCGCGATTCACGCAGACTCGGCATTTAAAACAGTTTGCAAATCTTCGGTATTGTCTGTGGTTTGCAGCTTCTCTCTTTTAGCATTCTTATTTTGGTTTCGTATCCTTTTCTCAACTTTCACTTTCGATTCTAAGTCGATTATTGTTTTGGCACGAGTACCGGGTCCCCAGTTAATTGTAGGATTATGTTGAAACCGAGTCAAATGTTTTTGCCTGGAAGCTGGATTGGCCAGCGGGTGAATATCAAACGAAACATTCGTAGTAATCGGTGTGTTTAGTATTTGCAACGCGGGACTGTTGTCCGATAATTTCTCCCGTTTCATCGGGTGGTTTTTCTCCCATGTACGAACGATATCCCAAATTACATGGTTCGGTGCGTCCGTTTTTAACGATATTTTGTTCGCATGCGAATACGATACCTGGTATCCCGCGTTCAACAGCGCAGATCTGAATATTAACATCGACGGTGTATGGCATCGAATAATAGACATTAAACGATTCAACGTATAATACAGTGGAATATCTAATTCTTCGTGAACAACATTTAGTACCCCTTCTATCCTCTTTAGGGTTCCTAGCTTCATAATATGCAGGTTACATAGCAGTTCAGTGACAAAAGTTTGGTCGTGTAAAGCACCCAACCATATAGGTCCTCCGGCGTGTTGCTTGTGTTTACAAATTTGACAAAGTTGATCCACGCACGGCGACGACGACACCTTATAAGATCCGGATGGCTTTTTATGGCATAACGTTTGAGTATTCAGACTTTCGCAACCTGTGCATTGATACACCATTCCTATTTTTGTAGCGTTGTCTTTGCATTTAATTTGACTAGAGAATATCTTTACAAATACTCTGATATAAAAGTCCACGCTTATCGAGAGTACCGGTACTATGTACCTTCCATAGCGAGCTGCGTGCGAAGCGATATTTTGCAACAATATACGAAGTGCTATTTCGTGACAAGCCTTCGATTTCAAAGAAATTGCTCCATATTTTAGGTAACAAGTTTCAGGAGAATTCCCTGCCAATACGGCCATATCCGTGGCTGTAACCATAAGCATACCGCCATCGGATACGCATTGGACAGCGCCGTCCAAGAATATCGTTGGACAACCATATGGATCCAAATCTATAACGTCAAACTGTTCTTTTCTACTTTGATACATCAATAACGTCGCATCCTCATGTCTGGGTGTTATTATATTTTCTACTTTGTTATGCTCTATGTTCCTTCTGATGCTGTCTACAGCCTTTATCGAGATATCGTTGGCTACAATTTGCTTTATACCTTGTACTTCTTTAGCGTACCGAATACTACGTAGACCTGTTGCAGAGAGAGCTTCCAAAACTGTTATTCCATCTTTTTTTGGAACACCCTTCTTTGACACCTCTTCGGTTCTGGCTTTGGCATAAATTGATAACACTGCTGTGCTCAGGTCTCTGTTAAACTCTTGTACCGGATTGTAAAATACATTTGTGTTGCTCACCAAAATCTCTGCTTCTCCTTCAATTATCGTTGTGCTTTCTAACTTCGGCTTTTTCGCGCATTGCTCATTGTCCATATTAAAGTGTCTCGAATCCTTTAAGACGCGACCTTTAAAAACCAAATTAAATCGATTTGGCTTACATTCATTCAACTACATGTAAGATACAATGTGCGAGGACGTTTCGTTTTGTTCGAATAATCAACACTTCTCATCTTTGGTTAACAAATTCAGTTTTATGTAATTAAAGAAAATTAGCATTTTTTTTTCTTTTTTTATATAAAGGAAAACAGAAGGCCTGTACCTAGTGGCTTGAGTGCCACTTTACCAGGCTGGAAAAGAAAACAATTTAAATAAAAGTGGTATTACCTACATAAAGGTATATATTGCGTATTTGCAAAGGAAAACAGGAGTGGATCAAAAATTTCAAAATAATCCGAAAAAGGATTCGCATATTATGCGAAGGAATTCAAGAAAATTGGTAATGCTTTCGTAAACATAACCATTAAACTAAATGTCACGTGGACGGAATTAAAGTTACAGTTTCAGAGTAATAACTAAATAAATATATAACAATTTCACTGTAATTTAGAAATGTATTTGATCAATGTACCTTGCAATATTCGAATAGTTTACACGTACTTAATATCTTCACTCAATAATATTTTAAATACACGTTGATTTTGTAAATTAGAGTTGATTAGAGTAAAAGACCGACAGTTTCACACGCATGCGCCACTAAAGCCAGAATCCCTATATTGCCCTGTATCCACCCTGTATCCACGGGCAGGGGCATATTGCATGTATTCGGGAAAGACTTACAGAATCTTTTACTTGTGTAAAACAAAAGCTAAAATAAGGCAAATAAAAGGTTTTATAAAATGCCTCTTTTATTTTTGCATGTAACTTTGCAAATTATAATTTTTCGACAATTTTATTTCGCATGTCATTTCGTAAACCAACGCTTCTATAGAAGCGCAATTATAATAGCGATTATAAAAAATCAAGTGGTTCGGTACAATTACAAAAAAGTTATTCTATTTTAAAGGACGTACATATATATACATAATCACCGTTTCATTAGATTTACCGTTGCATGTTCATATATTCGCGCGCATTCGGCGTCAGTGGAAAACAAAAAATGCAGTTACCGACAGAGGAACAGAGAGACAGGGGGATAGGGAGAATGACGTCAGAAGCTGCAGCTTCAAGAAGGTTTAAACGAGAGCAGCAGTGCGTTCTTCATACTTAGGTTGCTTGCACTCGCAATAAAAACCAACACCGATCGTCCCGACCGTCCGTCCCGCGACAGAAGCTTGTAAACCGTCGCGTGGAATGGATCGGCGTTCGTCTTCCGTGCGTGTAAGAGTACGAAACTGAACAACTGTTAATTGCAACGCCAAAAAAAACCTTTTCCCCTTTGTGCATCGGTTGTGAAAACGATTGTAAACGATTGTAAACGATTGCCCCGTCGGTTCGCGAGACCGTGTGTTTTTTTTTGTCTGGAACTGCTGAGAAGTCCTCTAACCGAGTGTCGAGTGTCGTACACCGAGCTGAAAATGGTGCTATCGGAATGTTATGGGTCGGTGAAATACGCTCTGCTCTTCATCAATCTGATATTCTGGGTAGGTTGATTTTTACGAGTGCATTCTCTCTCTCGATAATCACTGTCCAACCACCTCATCTGTTGCTGCACTTTCCCTCTCCCATCCTGTGGAAAGCGAATAATGTAATTCCCTCCTCTCGAGTATCTTCCCCTGTTCATTGTCAGCATATTGACTTTCCCGTAGAACATTTTTATATCCCGAACACGCTATGCGCGTACATAGAAAGCAACGAAACACAATTTCACGTTGCATTTCGAAAGTTTTCATTGATCGATTAAATTGTTGCCGCTCGCGCTGCAACGAAGGGGTGGTTTTCACTAGATTGCGGATGTTCGTGCAATTTCGAATTTTTCCAGGCGAAATTCCAGGAAAGTGGAACCAAATAAAACGTTCAATTTTATATGCCCAGCATCTTTTTCGAGATTTTTAGAAGCCGTGAATAACCATAAAGATCCGCAGTCTACTTAGTTATGATCATTTATAAGTATGCAAATGATTCGCGTGACAATGCGCGTGCAACTTCCTTCGATATAACTGATTGAGCAATATTCTTGCGTGCGTGTATATCCATGAAAACTACATAGTACGTGCTGCAAAGAATAATTCAATTACTTGACTCGAACAATTCAATATTTATCGTACCTCGTATTGTTCAACCTTTCCGTATAGAAGATCAAAGAATAATGAATGTTTGGAAATTGTCAAGATTATTAAGGCCAGTCATTATTTTATTCTGGCCCTGCCGCGGTCGCGTCGCTGACCTCGCAATTTATCTGAAAACGCGAACTTGTCCGGAAGATAAATAGGGTACCGCCTGAACTCTCGACGTAATTGGATAAATTAACGTAGCTCCACGTTAAGAAAAATCTTTACCCGTACCCGCTGCAACTCTTGAGTTATATGAATTAGTTAGTTCTCTTCCCTGTTTTCCACGATTCGTTTCAATTACGAAACTCTTCCCGTCGCGAAATAACCTTAGCAAAGAGTGGAAGACGACGTTAAATTAAAAAAAAATATTACGAAACTCCCTCTCCCGTTACACGCAATAGAAAATCGCAAGCCGACTACAAATTGAACTTCACAATATTTCCGAGTGTTTCAAATAATTGTACGATCTATATTTAATGTTTCTGAAAAAGTGGGGAAAAATAGGACGAGGGTGGTCATTTCCGGTGCGCGGACGCGCGCGTGAACAGTGGGAATTTTTTCCACGTCGTTCGTATTTTGCTACCTAGCAACAACGCAATACCTGTGACCGAATCGATTGCATCCGGCGAGAGTGCAAGGAATTTTCTCGAATTTTTCCTCCGCCATCGTGATCACGGAATACGACAAATCGTGAAAGCTGTTATTCAGTGTTTGTTCACGCTCGTTGCATTTAAAATTTCCTCATCGCGTAATAGATAACAGTCTTTTCCTTTTAATGAATGCTCGCAGCTGGAATCTAATCAGGGTGCCTCTACTGCTCGCGTAATACATTCGAAATGCCTCCCCGCGAAGCATGGGAGAAAGCATTCTAATGATTAGAGCATTGACTTCTTGCGAACCGTCGAACTTCCTTTAATTAGCATCGCAGTTTTCCGGTGCGCCGCGAACAACGTAATTTTAGAGGGCTGCTGAATCGATTGCATCTGGGTGGGTGGCTGGCTGGCGATATCTCTCTTGCCAATCGACAATCTGCCCCAAATTTCGCAGGATTCGCCCCTCCTAATCGATTTAGCGGGCTAAGCATTAATTGTGCCGCTAGAAACCGACACTTTCAGCACTGTCATTTAACGTTTTACACTTCAATTCGCTTAATTTCGAATTAGCTGATCCGATCGACGTTGTCCTGTAAAAATTTCAATAATACCCATATCCAAATTCACATTGAAACCAATTATAACGATATTGAAATATGATTCAAAAAAGCACTGTTAGTTCTTTCCGAATTTTCCATTTTTCCGGGCAACTTCTCCAATTTTTCTTTATCTAAAACCTTACTCGGACTATTACGAACATTTAAAACAAAAAAATTAGTCAAATCGGTCCAGCCGTTCTTAAGTGACCGTTCTTAAGGCACTTACCAACGAACAGCATTTGATTTTTATTTATATAGATAACGTCAAGTGACCAAAAGTCACTGAATCATTTTAAATTCGAATTCGTGTATCGACGAATAAATTCGATTTTGTAATGACTTTTAACCTGCGCTCTGTATATCACATTACAACGCAGACCATAGAAAAATAACAAAAATTATAGTCTGTGGATTTTTAAGCGAGATAAAAAGTATTCGGGTTCATTGCAACCAGAGCTGGGGAAAATAGTATTTTAAATAAATAGTAAATAATACACATAATGCTATTTATTTTAAGTATGTGTACAATGTTGAAAATAAAATATTTTATGTGTTGCAGTGATTTTTGAAAATGAAATATTTTATTTGATGCAGTAATTTTTGAAAATAAAATAATTTATTTGAGGTAGTCATTTTTGAAAATAGTATTATATTTGAAGAATATTGAAAATATTTGGACTTTGTCTTTACTTTCAATTTCAAATTTAAATATTATTGCTGAAAATGATGGTTCGCATTCAATAGATTTATGAATAAAAATACTTTCCTGATGATAAGATTCAAGGTATGTTTATCAACAACAAATTTGGAACTCTGCAGTTTGTTGTATGCGAATATCAGTAGTTAAACAAAAAATAAAACGAAAATGTGGCAAATGATATTGAGTACCATTTCTTCTTTAAATTATTGCTAATATAAGAAATATTAAATTACCTATAAGTAATGCGATTTCTGCAAGTATTAGGTATAACGACGCAAAAAATACAATATTCTGTTTTGTATTTTATATTATTAAAATAGAAATATTTTATTTTGTGGTTTCGATTGTTAAAATAGAAATATTTTATTTCGTGATTCAGATTGTTAAAATAGAAATATTTTATCTTTGAAATTGTATATCTTATTCAAAATACTATTTTCTTTAAGCAAAATAAAGTCTAAAATATTAATAGTATTTGAAATATTTGTTTCGCCAAATAATGCCCACGGACAGTTATTTCTCTTTGAACCCCCTAAAACCTGTCCAGAACAGTTTAAAGTTTAACGAGTGACGAGACGAGCGGGCTGCATAGAGAAGCATGCAGAGCTCACGAAGAACACCGTGAACGTGTGGAGCCCTGCTAACACACAGCTTGTGTATCAGCACTCAAAACATCCCAGACGACAGAAGTATCTGGGCCGCGCGGTGTAGGACGCGATCTCGTAGGAAGAACATATTCGCTCTCTGACTGGAAATCTATATTTAAACGCACTTATTCCCGTTCAACATTTTCAAACTAGACGCGATGTTTGCCCGTCTCGGTGCTGACACAACTGCTATTGTTAATTTCTCGGCAAACAGTTGATGCAACGAGAGAGAGAGAGAGAGAGAGAGATCAGCCCAGCTGTTCGATCGTCCGCGAATCAATGTGAATCACTTCCCCACACTGATTCTCGTTTTTACTATTATTCAAAATGATGAGTAATCCGAGAACAAGGTGTCGAACGAATGCGATTCGCACTTACTGTTTCAGGATCGTGCCGCGTCTGATTCACAAGGTATTATTCCAACAAAATGTTCGAGGAACGATTGCTTCCAATAATACGTCATCTTATTTGGCTGCAATCGAATGAAATCATCTTTATTTTACTTTTTACTTAATCCTTCTGCACAGTTGGTCATTTATGTTCACGACGAATTTTTCTTTTCGCTATGGGAGTCCTTATTTTAACACTGAACGTACCGAGATTTAATATACAGTGGATGTACAAAGTGTTCTTACACCTTTTAAAATAGACTAACTTTTTCATAATTGTACGAAACGACCTGATTTTTTATAATCAATTAGAAAAATTGGTTGGTAATGATATGCAGAAAAGATTTTTCAAAAGACTGTATTTTACCAGATTACATGCAAAGATGAAAAAGGCATTCTTTAAAACTTTTTTATTTAAGGCCTTAACGAAAATTTAAAATATATGTTTTATAGATCTATATTAGTTATGCACATGCTGGAAATTTCATCGAAATCAGTTGACGCAAGAAAAACGACACGCATCGAAGGATGTACGGTTCTGTGGAGTTTGAGCAGAAACTGATCTCGAAAGTCGTGTAAAACTACGATTTTCACAATTTTTAACCGCTTGTAGCTCGTTGTGTATGGTAATCGATTTCGATGAAATTTTCAGCATATGTATAACTAACATAGATTTACAAAACATATATATTCTAAATTTTCATTAAGAGCCCAAATGAAAAAGTTTTAAAAAATGCCTTTTTTATTTTTGCATGTAACCTTGTAAAATATAATCTTTTGGAATATCTTTTCCGCATATCATTTCATAAACCAATGCTTCTAATTGATTATAAAAAATCATTTCGTTTGGTACAATTTTAAAAAAGTTATTCTATTTTAAAAGGTGTACGAACCATTCTACACCCACTGTATATGTATACCTATTTGTATTGCAACTGGTCAAATGACCGGTTTTTAGATAAGGCCTTTAGTTTTCGTGATTGAATGCAGAACTATTTTAGCAAGGAAATATTCAAAAAGTAACTTTAAGGTAATAATTAAACAAAAATGTAGTTTTCCTTTGCTATTAAAAACAAAAACTTAACCCTTCGCTGAATAGTGTATCATATTTGATACAGTTAACAAATGTTCATATGTTCATTTTTCTGAAAATGTTGTTTTAATATTTTAAAATATTTTTCCCTTAAATAATAAACGAAAACTCACCATCTTTCAATTTTTTCATCCTAATTGAAAAAATTATATAGTGAAGGGTTAATAATAGGTAATTCATTGCGGATCGCAGTTTTTACAGATGCAGGGAGGTTCCAATGTACATTTTCCGCAAACATATTTCTTACATTTAGAACAGATTTTTATAGTTTCATTGTTCTTACGATACTTTATTTGACATGTTTTACGTTCATTAGAATCTGTCGTAGATCTAGTCGATGTTATTTTCGTAGTTATATTTACTGATTTCGGACTTCTCGATAATCAGCGGTAAGTTGACTACTGCTAACTGGAGTAAAAAGTCTTGTCTCGATATACATATTTTCTCATGTCGTTTCCTTATAAGTACAATATTCAGGTATTTATGCCCTAAAAAGCAAAATATAAACTAGCTACCAACAATATGTAGTTTTTTTACCCTGACTTGCCACGAAAACGATACTTGCAACTTGAAATCTTAGACACGTTTTTTGCAGAACTGTACCACCAATTCTTAAAACTAACTCTTATAACGCGTGTTTATCGGATTCAACAAATAATAATATAAATAAATGACGTAAAATTAATTGTTTATATTTAATAGAAAAAGTGATGAAGTCAAATGTGAAAAAGCAATAACATTTTATGTAAATTTTCTAATAAAAAGCTTACAACCGGTATAGCACGTTTAGTGTTAATATACAATTGTTGGAACGTCAGATCTGTAAAGCATTAATAGGAGAAAATAGATATCGGAAAGATTCATTAAGTTTAGAGTAGTGCCTTAATTGGCTGACTACTGGAACAATAATGTACCCCAGATTTAGTTATAGCCAATCAGAGCTGAATGAATATGTGTTTCGTTCATGATAATTGCGCTAATCGAACAATCCGTCGTGGTGGACACAGTCAGCACGCGAAAGTGACTTCCCGTGCTGTCGGAAATCGTTTATTTAACCCTCATCCGTCAATTTGACACAGTTTTCCCGAAATGTGTTGTACTGTTCTATTATTACCACGCTTATTTGTTATTTGTTGTTTGTTGTATGCATCAAATCTTGTAATCGAATTTTAAAGCACTTCCTGATGAGCTAGAGACTTGAAACTTTAAACATAGCTCAGAACTAGATGACAATTCAAAATTTAAAAAAAGAAACATTTAAAAAATACTGTGCGTTTAGGAGATACAAAAAAATCTCGGCAGAGTAGCTCAGCGAGAATCGAACTCGGGCCTTGCTGAATATGCTCGGCAGTAAGGACTAAAAAGTAGAAAATAAAAAATATATAAGAAAACTTTTTAAAAACCACGCTTATATTAGAATGCATTGAAAAGTAGAAAATGTTTTTTTTAGATATTAATGACTATAAATAAAGCGTGGAGCGCCCACGAAGTTTACGTTAATAGCGCTCCACGCATTTACTTATAGACATTAATATCTAAAAAAATATTTTCTTCATTTTAGTGCACTTCAATATAAGCGTGGATTTTAAGAAGTTTTTTATATTTTTGTTGTAGGTTTTGTTCGACACATGGTGACTTTCATTTTTTTAATGCGTAACATATAACCGAATAAGATGTAAATGGTAAACCATTAATTTGAATAAAAAAAGAGATATTAAAAAGTAACTGTTTACCTTGTTATTTTATCGATTTTTTATCACTGTATCAGTTTGACGCCGAGGGACGGATTCAGTTCGTGAATACATTTGTTTTTCTTTTGGGAACTATTTCCGAGTATAAAATAGTCTCATAACGGTGTTGAACTTGGCATACTTGGCATCGAATAAAGGTGCCGAATGCTTTCACGGAAAACCCATAACACATCTGTTGGCCTGTTTTCTATTTTCTATTCTGTGTGACTTGATGTCGTCAGTATCCGTAAATGGAAATGAGAATGTGAAAATTGATAGAAAAAATAATTTAATAATGATTGCGAATCGTGTAGGAAACTGTTGGGCGTTTCTAACGGCAATCACCTTTCGAAAGTATACATATACTAATTCATCGTTTTCAACGCTTAGTTTATGGTACTAGTATGCACTGAGAAATGTACAGTGGGTGTACAAAGTGTTCGTACACCTTTTAAGATAGAATAACTTTTTTTACAATTGTACTAAACGTTATTTAGAGCATTGTATCTATTAACGATTATGGCCATGGATATTCATTTAAGGAGTACATTTAGGAGTACGGCAATGGCTCGAATTTTTTTCCTGAAAATTTTTTCAGACCATAACGAACAAAACAAAAAAATAATTCGGCATATCCATTGTTCGAATTGTGAGTTATAGACACAAGATATACACATGCTGAAAATTTCATCGAAATCGGTTGACGCAGGAAAACACGACAATAATCGAAATATATACGATTTTGTGGATATTAAGCAGAAATTGATCAAAAGTCATGTAAAACTATGATTTCCACCATTTTTAACAGCTTATAGTTCGTGTATATGTTAATCTATTTCGATGAAATTTTCAGAATGTATACAGGGTGTCCCAAAATTCATGTAGTTCCCGGAAATGGGAGGTTCCTTGGGACATTTGAAGCGACATTTTCCTTTAGACAAATGACGCCAGCGGCTTTGTTTCGGAGTTATTAACAAAAAAACATGGATCAATTAGAGCGCGGCTACAGCGGATTGATTCTGGCTCGGCCAATGGCGCCGCCACGCTAAGCGGGACCTGTCGCTGAGTCGGACTCCGTTTGCTCTAGCCGCGCTCTGATTGGTCTGTGTTTTTTGTTAATAACTCCTAAACAAAGCCGCTGGCGTCATTTTCGTAAAGGAAAATGACGCTTCAAATGACCCAAGGAACCTCCTATTTCCGTGAAGTACACGAATTTTGGGACACCCTGTATACATTCTGAAAATATATATTTATAAAATTTTCATTAAGGGCCCAAATGAAAAAGTTTTAAAAAATGTATTTTTAAATTTTGCTTGTAACTTTGTAAAATATAATCTTTTAGAAAATCTTTTCCGCATACGATTTCATAAACCAATGCTTCTAATTGATTATAAAAATCAGGTCGTTTGGTACAATTTTAAAAAGTTATTCTATTTTAAAAGGTGTACGATCATATTCTACACCTATTAATATTCGGTCACTCTTACAAAGACAATAAATTTTTTAATATTGTACTAAGTATACGATTTGAACTTTTTTCGGAAACTAGAGCAATGAGTTTGCTACAGTATGTGAAAAAAAATTTGTTAAAAATTGCAATTGATCAAAGTTGTAGAAAAAATACTAAAAGTTGCATTTCACAACTTTTTTATGTGGGCCTATTATTGAAAATTTTAAAACTACATTTTGTAGATCTGTGTCAATTACATGCACTGTGAAAGATGTAAGAATCGTTAGATTTACTGCAATTGTAGGTTGAAAATTGTGAAAATCTGCAATTTTTACCATCTACAATAAACGTTTGTAGCTCATTGCAACGTCGCCCGATTTTGACTAAATTTTCAGAGTATGTTTATTAATTGGCACAAATCTACAAAATGTAGTTTTTAAATTTTTAATATAGGCCCACATATAAAAGTTGTAAAATGCATCTTATAGTATTTCGTCTACAATACCAATCAATTGCAATTTTCGACAAATTTTTTTCACATCCTGTAGCGAACTAATTGTTATAGCTTCCCAAAAGAGTTTAAATCGTATGGTACAATATTAAAAAAGTCTTTGTAAGAATGTCCGAATATTAGTTGGCGTCACTGTACAGGGTGTATAAAAAGGAATGTTCATCCGTCCTAGGGGTGTAAAAATGTCCACCGATCCAGAGGTGTAGATTCAACCCCTAGGACGGATGACCATTACTCTTTTATACACCCTGTACATACAGATGTTACATATTGCTAACTAGCAACTAGTTACCCTCTTATGAGCACACTTAGCCGAAGCCGTTTAAACGGTTGATCTTTAATACGTGTGGGCATTACTTTATTGAAGTAAATGTCATCGAGTTTACCATCTCCAAAATTGTAACACGATCGTCCCACGCAGTCACGGAATGAGCAAAAATATTATCAAACGCAGACACGCAGACATAGCTTATCCAAAAAATAACGTTTTCTCGTTAACCCTCATTTCACCAACTGATTCTGTCCCTCGATGTCAAATTGACAACGATAAGATATCGATGAACTAACATGGTAACCAATTACTTATCCATGTTTTCTTTTATTCACATCGATGTGTCGATATTTACATTTTAGGTGTGAATGTATGTTTCGCATTCAAAAAGAAAAACAGCATAACTTGGAACAACGAACGAGTGTGAATAGAAAAAATAAATACAATTCGCGGCGGCATGTGAATCGAATGATGCAAGCATATGGAAATACATCGGATGATTTACACTAGTTACGACAGAGAGCGAAGAAAGAACTCTCGCAACGAGTTCAGACTATTTTTCTTTCACCTGAAAATCCGCAGTCTAGCGATATAACTAGATTTTAAAAAATGCTAGTATATCAAATTCGACAAAATTTCGTACTGTGGTATTCTTAAACAATTTATTATAACGTCTGTATTCTCCAAGGGCTCTTTACACAGTTTTATACTCCCGTAATTGGCGGTGTAATGCATATTACTACATAATTTGGCTGGGTGTCGCTAATGTTATTACTCAACACCTGTCGCGATTCTTACTCCAGTCTTGTGAGTGTGATTTTTATACTCAAGACATAAATCATTTAATTTGGCAATTTACACTCCTAGAGAATAGTAGAGATAAACTAATTAAAGATTTAAAACGTTGTAAGTGGCAAGTGTAATAATCTGTTGATATATTTCTAGTCAAGTCTCGTGTAAGAGAGCTTTAAATTAATGTTGAAGTTCCTTCGAGATCATAATATTAAAAAAGTATTAAGTTTTTTTATATAAGTAAACAATAACACATCTAGATATGTAACTTAATATAACACGTATGTTCCTATGTACTCGGTTTCATGGGCTTGACTTAGCCTGGAGATCTTTATTATTGATGTGTAAATTCATTCTTACACCAGCTTTTCCTTCTCACACTTACTCACTCACTTATGTGTGTATACGTGCGTGTACATATTATTACACGGTTGAAAATTGAAAATTCCATAAACATCCGCAGTCTAGCTATAACGGTTTCAATTTGGCACGTGAAAGAAGATTGTTTCTTAGATCGAGTCGGGCTGTTTCTACGTGATCGATCGACAGCTCCGACCAATGCAAATAAGCGCGCAGCTCGCGACCCGCCTCTAACTTGATTTACCGCGCTATGTTTGACGTCTGATCGTATCCGCGAAGAATCCGTTTGACTTGGCCGATCCTACCGGTGGTTCTTGCATCTGTTCTTACATCAGCATGCGAGACTCGGAACATCACCGGGACGCCGCGTGAATACAGGAAGTCTTCTGTTCGAGAGAATGAGAGAGAGGAAAGAAAAAAGATAAGAGAGTCATCGCCGGTATAAAGCATCGAATGGAAGTCACGTTCGTTCAGCAGGGGTTTAACCCACTGAACCTTCCTCTTTCAGAACAGGGCTCGTTCTAGGGGGTGGGGGGCAACCCGGGCATTTTCCCGGGGTGCCGTTTTGGCTGTAAGGCTCTCTGTCCACGGTTCGTAGCGTAATCGTCGCGTAATTGTCTATACTCGAAGCGTGTACCAAACTTCACGTTATTACTGGAAGAAAACAAAGATGTCAAGTGACGAGGAGACTTTGATTTCTTATAATTATATTCGACGGAGAAGAAGAAGAATAAGAAAATTTAAAACAATAATAACAATTAACAATAATTAAATATTAACTGAATCAATAATAAAAATGTATAATATGTTGAAATAATAACTAATTGAAGGTAGGCGAAAAGCAATTGAAACCCGCTCATACAGCGATGTCTCGATATTGGTCGCAAACTTCATTCATCATGACGTTTGCCGTACGACAGTGTCGTATGCTAGGCGTTAACGCCGTATTCTATATATGTATACAGTGAGCCACGAAAGTATTCGAACGCCACTTAAAACAAAATAATGTTTTTATAATTGAACCAAACAACCTGATTTTTTATAATCAATTCGAAGCATGCGTTTATGAAATTATATACAAAAAATATTTTCCAAAAACTATAATTTACAAGGTTACACGCAAAAATAAAAAAGGCATTTTTTAAACTTTTTTTTAATTTAATATATTTTCAATTTTTATAATTACATTCGACGGAGTAGAAGAAGAACAAGAAAATTCTGGGTGTATCCTTACATTTGCAATTATATTAACTGCAGAATATTTGTGGCTACAAGAGGGTTAGCAGAAAACGATGTTAAATTTCAAGCATTTTACAGAATGCGCAAGACTACGTACAAGAATCTTATCATTTCAGATGCGTATTTTTTAATTAATACAGACATTCCATTGCCATGGCAAAGCAACCTGTGGTCTTAAGAAATAATTCGCTAAATATTCGCGCAAAATTAGCGGAGAAGGTCGCCCAGAAATGTTAATATTTTCCCGCGTATTGGGAATAATTCTAGGCGTTGCCGAAGAAACTGTTCCATTATTATTTGTATTATGTCCGTATGAGACTCCATCATTTCTCCGTATGTAATTGTGAAGTACACAAGCACATTTTATAATAGAAACTATAGTTTCATATTTACAGCATCGAATAGGTGTCAAAAACACTTGAAATTTTTGTGTTAACATGCCAAATGTGCATTCAATATTTTTTCTTTCTCATTCTGTAAAATGCTTGAAATTTAACATCGTCTTCTGCTAATTCTCTTGCAGCTACAAATATTCTGCAGTTAATATTATTGCGAATGTAAGGGTGCACCCAGAATTTTCTTGTTCTTCTTCTTCTTGGTCGAATATAATTATAAAAAATCAAAGTCTCCTCGTCACTCGACATCTTTGTTTTCTTTTAGTAATAACGTGAAGTTTGGTACACGCTTCGAGTATAGACAATTACGCGACGATTACGCTACGCTCCGTGGACAGAGAGCCTAAGTCTGAGAAAATATTGATACATTAAATACCCTTTTAATAGAAAATTTCACACATCGATTTTTTCGTTCTCTAAAAATTTACAGTACTAAGCGTATATATATTGTTTTTGTCTAAAAGCTATAAATACATGCTGTTATTAAAATTTAAATAAAATGATTTGACTTTTATTGAAAATAAAAAATATGTACCCTTACTTAAAGAATATATATGCAGGGTTCCCACGATTTCCATGAACGTAAACATTGTGAATGCTTATTTCCTTAACTGTTGTCCGTTTGTTTTTTAACTTTTCGATTTTATAGGGAAGTTACTGTAATTTTTCTCTATATGCAAAGCGTTGTTATTACGTACCGTCGAAATATTTCAAATATTGTAGCAATTGATTCATGGCGATATTTTCTTTTATGGTCATCTGGAAGTCATACAGCAGATCGTTGAATTCGTTTCGACGTCGCCTACAATATCATGAAGTCAAAAATACCCAGTTTCATTTAAATATATAACAACGACCTTGATTGTTGGAAATCGATTTTTTTATGTAAAAATTGCAATTTCTTGACGGTTAAATACTGATTAACTTTGGTATGAAACACTTTTCTGTTCGACCATCCGTAGTGGCTGAAAAATCGTGGGGACTCATTTGTGTCGCACCCTGTATATATATAATTTTATATACCTTAATAAATTCACTTAAATAAAATTTCCTGTTAAATTTTTTATAAATTATAAGAATATTTGTCGGAAAATGTAAAAAATGTCTTGTCAGAGAACGCGACAACTGTCTCTCTTCCATAGGGACCCCTGAAGTCCCTTCACCTCCGGATGTATGCATCGGGACGATGAATCGAAGATAGCGAACACACACACACACACACATGCACTTCCGAGAGAAACTCACGAAAAAGTCTTTATTGATTATACCAGAAAACGAACTGTCTTTGTCGAAAGGTCGTAACGAAGTTTGCGAGCCTATTTTTCTTGCCGCGAATCATCCGACCGCTGACCCCTCTCCGGTCAATCCAGGTAGGAGGGTGAGAGCATGTTCCCCGGTGGCCCAAGGCTCCTCGAGCGCGACAACAAAACAAAAAGAAAGAAACAAAAGCGTCACATTGCTAAATTTTCCGTCCTTCTCCGACATATTCTCAAGAGGCGGCATTTTGTCTTTTTGTCCGGGGTGCCGTAACCGCTAGAGCGGGCCCTGTTCAGGACTCTGTATACTCTGTACCCTGCCGCCTATCGTGTAAACACGCCGGTTTCACTGCTAACTGAGTAATGGTCTGTCCGAGGATTCGCCCGAGGGAACAGACCACTTTTAAGAAAGCTGACCGCGCAGATAATATAACCCATTTAGGTCCGTTACAGTGATAAATGCGCCGTAGTATGCACGCTAGATAAAGCTCTAGCTATCTTTTGAGCAGAGTACATAATACATACCTCCCACGCGTACGCGGCGCAGACTAGTCTAAAGACCTCGTTTTCGTGGCCAAAATCCAATTTCTCAACTTAAATATATTGAAAAAAGTTTTTTCCCTATAAAGTAACAACCCTGCAAACCTCCCAAATTCAAAATATTATTCATTTTCGATAATTCTGTGATGAGATACAGCGTTCTGAAGACAAAGTCCGGAAATTCAAAGTAAAATAAAACGTTTTAGATTTCAATCATCGAATATCAGAAATCATCCATAGACTGCAGAATTAAAATTAAGCAATGACGAGTATACACATCGAACGCAGGGCAAATGGTTCTATTATAAATTTTACGAAGAATGAGGGAGAATTACATTTTTATTTGATAAAAAATTGACAATTTATTCTTGAAAAGGTTATTGTTATTGCACCGCAATAGAAATTTGGATTGACGTGTATACACGTCGAACGCAGTTAAGACTATATAGAACACTGGTTAATGTAAACGTATTTCAAATATTTAATCCGGTTTTAAGCATTCTATAGTCCATACGCGAATAGCGTCAATTAATAGCATTTAAAACTTCGAAAAGAATTCTACAAAAATGATTAAGAGTGATAGGCATCGATCTTTTTTCATATGAATGCTTGAACACTTATTAAGAAGTGCATGTAAATTTTAACTGCAACCTTCCGCAACCTTGAATTATGAACGGATTTTAACGAATACTGGCACAACGGTTATTCGACACCTGGACACGTATTTCCTCTTGAATCTTGCATAGCAGCTTGGAATTGCAATGAATGTATGTTTTCGCTATATGTAATGATCTGACAAAAAAGAACAGTTTCAACAAAAATTAATCAGCATTCAGTCTTTTAGATATGTCGATATAAAAAATTTGGAAACAATTTTTTCTTTAAATATCAACGCCACCCCTTTTTTTGGAACGTCACTATGTTTTTTATTTCATAAAAAAATTTTTATTTCATAATCATATAGCTGATGTCAAGGCGAATTCAACGACTTATAATATTATGATTTTAACTCTTGAAATAATGCTAAAATAATTTTGGCCGCGAATACGAGGTCTCCAGACCACTGTGCGTCGGTTGTTTTGGATAAGGGAAAGGATACCCTACTGCAAGGAAACAGAATCTAACAAGATTTTATGAAGTAACTACACCCCGTGGCAGAATGTTTCCGATCGGAGGCATCGAAACGGATTTTAGAGAAAACTCTCAATTTAGAAGTATAAAATATTACTTTACGGAGTTAAAACTGATGGGAAATGAAAAGGGGCTTATTAACGAATGAAAAACAATTGGCCCGACCATTTGTCACCAGTGCCGTGGTGTATCTCGCCGTATCTGATGGCAACTCATGCTCTCGGCCAAAGATATTTTGCTTTCGGGTTGGGGTTGGGTTGAGTTTCGGTTAGTCTCAAGACAAAAGTCTGCTCTATCGCGTGATATAGTTCGATTTCTCGCTGCACCCTTAATTTGTAAGATAAACGTAAACATATCCTCACAAATTAGTGTAAAAAGGTTGTGTCTCCATCTCTAACGATTCTTTATACATGTTTAAAGATTCATAATGTATTAATATTGGATATCACTGTATTCGGAAAAGTTTACAGAATCTATTTCTGCAAAGAACAGTGCAATATCTTGTATAATAACATAACAATATTTGTTTAAAATTGAAAAATATATTCCCTCATTCGAATTAAGTTTCTTAAAAACTGTGCGTCTAGGGGAAAAATTTAGACCAGATTCGGATTCAGCGCAAAATACTCTATAGGAATCATCCAACTGCAATTGTTTAACAAATTTGGTGTTGGACGGTGTAAATCGAATCGGAAACTTTTTTCCCAGTAACAATTTGTTTATTTGTTCGTTTCTTTGCCATGATAAATGTAAGCTTATGTTATTTTGTTGTTTTTCATTCGTTAATAAGCCCCTTTTCATTTCCCATTAGTTTTAACTCCGTAAAGTAATATTTTATACTTCTAAATTGTGAGTTTTCTCTAAAATCCGTTTTAATGCCTCCGATCGGAAACATTCTGCTACGGGGTGTAGAATCAGACTACATTTGGCGCCCGAAACATGGGTTTGCGCGGTCTTATTGTTTGTCCTTATGCGAGCATATTTTCAGCTGCACAAAGATTTATTTGATAAAGGAAGGTTCTGCGCATAGCGCTGTGCCCCATCATATCAATCAAAAAAGACTTTTAAAGACAGAAAAATACCCTTAAGGTAGAATCGTTTCCAGAATTGCAAAGGTTCGAAATATGCACTTTCTTATTTCTCGATAATGCATGCGATAGGGGTTTTCAGACTTGATAAAGTCTTGATAAAAGATCAATAGTCCACGATCGCCTGAAAAAATTCTGTTTCTACCTTTCCGAGGCGTGTACTTCCCATTACAAGGAAGCATAAAGATGAGACAACTACTTACATGCTGCCGAATAATGCAAATCACGGTTTGTAAACGTAAAAATTGGAATTTTACCTTTTATCTAGCGCTTTTGACTATTCTAAAATCCTATCTTTTTATATAAAAGATGTATTAATGCTCTCGGTCGTATATTTGTTTATAAAAGATGTATTGATGCTATCGGCGCACTGGTTCGATCAATTTTCATTTAGAAGCAATTCTACAATTTAACTTTAATTTTGTAATCAACTTTAATACTAATTCTGCAATCAACTTTAAATTTCGATTCAATTAAAATTATTTTCATAAAGCAAGTGAATAATTTATTTCATAATTAGATATTCAATGGTTAATCAACTGATGTCGATAATCAATATAATATAATTTTGTTTTAATAATTTACAGACGCAATTATTAATTTTCTTGAAAATAATCTAAACATAGATCGAAACGTCGAAATTTGAAGTTGATAAATTGCAGAATTGCTTCTAAGTAAAAATTGATCGAATCAGTACGCCGAGAGCATCAATACATCTTTTATAAACAAATATACGACCGATAGAAAGGAACAACTATCATTGTATTATCGAGAAATGAGAAGGCGCATATTCCGCCAGTGGCGTACCCAGAATTTAATATTTGAGGGTGAGTTGAATAAAAGTCCTTTTGTTTGCAAAAATATCTGTTAATGATAGCCAGGGCTATTATTGCACAATTTTACATGCTAAACACTTTTTGCTCCAACCGCGGGGCCTGTAGCATTCGCTACTTCTGCTATATGTATAGCTGATCCGGCCGTGTACATTGAAAGCAGCTGTTCTACGGTTTAACCCTCTAGTGCCGAAATGTATGCAACTAAATAAATCAAATTTTGCTAAATAAAATACATGATCTTAAAAAAAGAACAACAAGTAACGGTAAGACTTTTAAGTCTTTCTATTTACTTTTTCTGGGTGCGCCACTTTACCCCGCACTCCGTGCAATCCTGGAAAAATTTGTCTACCCCTTTAACATAACTTCGCAATTCCGCAGCTGACACGCCTCCCATTTACGATCACATATATTCATAAATGAATATCTTGTTTTAATCGAGAACGTACTATCTCTATGCAATATCGGCCGTCGGACGCCATTTCTAAATGCGGCTTGCGTGTAGGTTTTAGGAGCGGAACACGTTGCAGTTAAATTTTCGCGCGAACGTTCCCCGCCGTTGCAAACGACGCATTGTGTGCACCGGGAACAACCGTGTCCCTTCCTACTTTGTCGCGAAAATATACCTGACCTTTTTCGCTCTATTGAAACAGAGAAAGCCGGGTACGAGAGTGTGTTCTGGTTTATGGCTTAAGCGCCGTTCACAATGCGTTATATGGATAAATAATGAAGTATTCTTGGGAAACGGTCGGCTCGGCGCGCCGCGGCGCAGGACAGTACGTGCCCTTTACAATGGCCTGCCCACCAGATGTGAACATTTCCATGTTAAACCGGTGGACTTTCCTGGTCCTTCTCCCCCGTGACCTTTTTTGCGACGGTCTTCAAGTATGCGTCCCGAATGCATTGTAACACGAAACATTTCCAGAAATCTTATCTCGCTTTCCCGACTGCTTCTAGAAATACAGAAGACTCTTAGCATTTCCTATACAATTCAGTCCAATTTTCACAACGTGTAGCAAACTGATTGTTCTAACTTAGTGATGGCGAATCTTTTTGAAGAGTGGGTCAATTGTAATTATTTCTCTTTTAAATATTAGTTCGTGCATCATACGTCAGTGACCTCGATTAAAAGGAGGGAGGCGTAAAAAAGGGTGCCAATTATTTGGAAACATTAATCATTTTGTTAAAAGATAATCCCAAGATAAACATCCTGTAAACAGGAGCCAAGTTCTCTATGGCCGTAAAAAGTTGTGGGATCAAACAAAATACGGCCAAGTTCGTTGTCTTAGAAATACCTCTTGTAATACTGAAAAAAGCGTTTGCAAAAATTAGTTTAAAAGAACGCTATTTAATTTTTAAAGAGTTACATGGAGGGCTAAATCAATCAAACTTGTCTGCCATCTAACACCTTTCATGATCATTGGTTTAAAAAATAACGGCCAAGTTTGAATCAAAGTCAAAAGCGATTTTTGAGGTCCTTTATCTTGGAACCTACTAATGTCGAAAGATTAATATTTTGTCAACATTGAGACATGATAGCATTTAATAAGTATACGAAATTACATCTCTCCGTCTGCCTCCAGTTCGGAGTTACAAGCTTCTAAAAAACGACGAAGTTGTTTCGTGTAAAAGGAGGTAGTGCGAGAACTTGGGTTCAATCTTTTCGGTTCTCACTTTTGAAATAATCAAGAAAAGGTTTTAGTTTCATTTTTGATTTATAACTTTAACTTTTCCAGCTGAAAAACTAAAATAAATATAAATATCGAAACTTGATTTGATGTCTCGAATAACCGCACTTTAATGCAATGACAAAGCGCGCCAAGTTTGTCACAATTTAATAAGTCACCCATACGCGTAATTTTCACATTCCACTTGGATTTTTGTTATTTTCTTATTTATATATTTTGTTTTCAATAGTTTACTTTTTTATAAATCTGATATCACATATTTATATTTTATAATTGTTTAATATTTTCAATTATCTTTTCTCTCTGTTATAATTTTAAAAGTATCTGACCCGCGTGTCATAGTTTCGCCACCACTGCTCTAATATCTCAAGACAGTTCGACTCGTATGGTAGAATGTTGAAAGAAAGTTATCGCTTTCTTGAGAACGTCTAAATATTAATTGGGAGTCGCTGTATTTTAACTCTGAAAATTTCTTCTTACCTAGAACATTTTTCTCCATTCCAAATGATTCTGCACGTTTCATGGATAACGTCATCGATCATCGAACAGTGGATCTTTAATGCAAAATAAAAATGTTCCAGCTGAATTGGAAAAAACACGAGTGAAGCAGAAATTGTATTTTCTGTCTTCTATTGTTTTTACAATTTCAAGCGCCGTAAATTTTTTCAGGTCGTGGGCATAGCTTCTGCTGGATTGGCCGTGTGGATGCTGACAGACCAAACGTTCTTGATGTCTCTCAGCCAGGAGCAACACAATTTCAGCGCTGGACTTTACATTCTGCTCGCCGCCGGCATTCTCATGCTGATCGTAGCCTTTCTCGGCTGTTGCGGCGCCATCCGTTCATCCCAATGCATGCTGGTCGGTTTCTTCAGCTGCCTTCTTGTGGTTATCGTCGCGCAGATCGCAGCTGGAGCGTGGCTTTACACCAACTCCAACAGCCTCAGGGAACTGGTCAAGTCTTCCCTGATAAATACCGTTAAGGTATCGACAATTACTCGAGTCAATCACTAGCTAAACGCTCGCGGAACAACCGTTACGGGTGATTGCAATTATTCCGCCACCCGTTTTCGCCATCTTCGGTGCCTATAATTAGTCCGTTTGGCTTTTCTAAACCCGGCTTATCCGGTCAGACGCCCATAATTGCTCCATTCATCTTCCTAAATTAGACACCGGTTTATAACGTCTGCTCGTTTCACTTTTTTCTTCACTCTGTTTCACGCGATACCGTGGCTCGATACACATTTTTGTTAGAATGACTGTGCTTACCTCATTCAATTAATCATGCCGCGTCGTTCGTCTTAATCATTGTAAAAAAAGAAAAGAAACGCGAATTGGTTGATGACGTAGAAGTGTCGAGATCAGCGCCATTAACGCCTAGGTTTACGGAGCTCTAGAAATACCTATTCGACATTATTTTATAGACATAACAAGCATGTGGTCTATCCGAATTTTTTGCCATTTTTCCAATAATACGTACCCAAAGGAATAAATTTGGTAAATAGTTCCTCAGTGCCGAGGCGGATTAAGCAGTAAGCGGATTAAGCGGTCGCTTATGGGGGTAAGACAACCCCTATTCTAGGGTGTATATTCCCCTATTCATGTGTGCAGAAAGAAAGTTATTTTTGTGGTAACACTGATATGAATACATATGTATCAGTTTAACGCTTCAGTTTTGCTATGATTACACTTTTTTTTCTTTTTATTAATATCTTTATTGCTATTAATAAATCTGAGTAGGTTCACGTCCTTTATAATTATTGTTGTCATGATTCCACGATGACAGTCCTCCTGACTAGGCGCCTTCTAGTCTAACTAGCTGAACTAAAATTGGCTCTAAACTTGTTCTAGACTCTGTCTGTGTGAACGAAATATGGAGAAACTGAATGCAATCACGGGATCCAATTACTTTACCTTGTATTAGAAAGATACATTGGAACCTGAGGGTTTTTTTCTCGATTTTTCCCCTACTTTGGACGCTCATATTAAATCATGAGCTCAGCGCAGTGCGCTGAACCTTCCTCTTTAGAATGAGCCTTCACACAGTTCAAAACATGCTCGTATAAGGACAAACAATTGGACCCCGCAAACACTGTTTCCACCCCTAAATCTAGTAATATTCTAGTTATATCAAGGGGTTGTCTTACCCCCTTAAGGCCCCAGATGGTGCTTGGAGCAGAAAATATTTAGCTTGTCAAATTGTGTAACAGCGCTGGCTATCATTTACAGATATTTTTGCTAAATAGAAAAGGTCATTCATCGCAGGGCCTTCCTCTAAGTTGCACTGTGTGGAATTTTTGATTACTTTTCTTTCTCGGTTAAGACTTAACGAGAGTTTTCTTGAAACTTTCTTTGAGGGGGCGAAATTTTTGACCGCTTAGGGCTCCCACTTGTCTTGATCCGCCCCTGCCTCAGGGAAGCATCTTTACGATCTTAATAATTGCGAATTCAGAATATTAGAATCAGTGTTAAACGGTCAAACTACAATTACAAATCCTCGATATATGAAACTTTTTACGAATCAGCATCGTAACGTAACGGTGTGGCTAGGTTTTGCATTAACATAATTTTCCAGAACAAATACAGCGTCGAAGAGTCGTACACGCAGGCGGTGGACTCGTTCCAGTCCGATCTTGGATGTTGCGGAGCTACCGGTCCTTCAGATTGGACCGGTAGTAAATACGCCACGAAAGACACTTCGCTTCCAGTCAGTTTGACCGTTTCCGGAGAGCCAAATAACGTGTACAGAGTGCCGGAGTCTTGCTGCAAACTCAAGGACAGCTCGGAATGCGCAGCGGCCAGGGAAATTAAGGTTGCCAGTGACATCAATGTCCACGCGATATACAACGAGGTAATCTCCATTCGTTTCGTAATTCTGGCCGGAGGAAGATTTTTTGTTCAACCGAATGTATTAGATCGTTGCATATGATAAATGTAGATATGTTTCGTTTTTCCACACATACGAAAAGAACATCACGGTGATTTCAGATGAAATTTATATGTGTAAATGACAATTGAAGATCGTAACCTTCAACTGTAACAGTATTTCTTGGAGAGAACGCATAGCAACATTCGCGTTTTAAAATCGGACATTTCATATGCAGCAACCTAATAATTCCCCACTGTTTCGCCAGAGAAAACAGCTCCCTCCGATTCCGCGGAACACAATACGGTGAATCATTGGTGGAATCACGGCCGGTTGAACTTGTTAATGTAGCGATCGGCGTGCATTAGCATCGTACGTCCTCGATTAAATCTCGCGAATCTGTTTTCCACAGGGATGCATAGACAAGCTGATGGACTTCTTGAACAGCCAGAAGAACGTGATGATAGGCGTCGTAGCGGGTATAGGCGTTTTGGAGCTCCTCGGGCTGATATTCTCGTTGGTGTTGTGCTGCGCAATCGGCTCGTCCGACAGATACAAAGCTTGAACGTAAACGCGTCCCGGATGTGCCGTCTTCTGAACCATCCTTTATGCCACATATCCTTATGTCAGAATGTTCTCGAACCGGTATAACAATTTGATCTCTGTGCCAATTCGAATAGGTTTTCTGGTATTTATCTCTGTGTGACTGATCAGCGAATGCCTCGCCTTTAACCGAGCAGCATCGTGTATAGTTAGTTCTCAGTATTCTTTAGCCTGTACTATCCGAGCGTTCTAGACGTTGTACTATGATCCTGCTCAGGAACAAAACACAACCTAACCTAGAGTTCTCTTTTCTACCGACAGTATATTTATACCTTTGTAATTCTTTTTTTTTTTATTTGAAACTTCTACTCGATTTTATATTATTTACAACCGCGAATAATCTAGTAAGAAAACACAGAAAAATTCTTTAACGGAATGGAATTGCATAAGTGTCCGCACAGTTATAGCAATTGCTATTTCTTCGATAGATCTTCGTTGTACTGGCACTCACGAGATTCGACCGAACGTGTCTTTTTTCTTCTTTAGTTCAGCGAGAAGGGACGCACGCTAGTTTGGTTCATCATTCGATGTAGAATATTTTACAGAGTACCTACCTCATGGCAAATAGATGTGCTATGTTTACGAGCATCGGATGCTCCGAAGACTCCGCAGTAGGGATACGATATCGCTTCTATAAACAGGGGAGGAGCCTGGCTCAATCTTTCTGTCGAGGTCACGCAGACTGGCCGTTTTCAGCTTATCGCGCAAGCTGGTTAAATACATTCTTTCCACCAGGCGATGTTGAACTGTTATCCGCTCGGATCATCTCAAGCCCGGATCTCCAACGAATTCGAAGTTCTTTAGCGAATCGTTTGCTTCTTCTCTCACCAGGCGACCAGGTTACGGATAAGTCCTTACGACATAGTTCATCGGGGTAACGGTACCCGATACCCAGCTCCGTTCGAGGACGCCTTTAACAAACATTATATGCGAATTATCCGCGATTAGAATATTACGATCTATGGTACATTTGATCGATCTTCTCAAAGTCTTTATACGCACTTCAAAACAGAACAACTCACTGCTATCGAAAATTTGGATAAATCGTTAAATCGATAATGTAATTATTGGATAATGTAAAATAGTCGCTTTTAGTGCTCCGTAAACCCTAGCGTCGATAAATAGTGTACAGAGACTACTTTCGAATGATTTACGCGGCAGACACTGTACTGTTGCATTTGGAACGACTACATGTGCCTATAATTCGGAAAATGGTTGAAATATACATTTCTCGTTTCAAGATATTTCAAGGAAAAGGATATGAACACTAAATGAATTGCATATAATGTTGAAATAAAAAGTAGAAGTTGCATTGAATTAATTTAGTTGAAAACGATACGTTGTGAAACAACTGATAAACTCATTTTCCTTTTTAAATTTTGACCTAGACCATTTTCATCATTATGGGCACATTATGGTAGAAGAAAAAAGCCGCTCTTGAGAGACCCACAAGAATTAGTAGAACGGAAACCCTAGGATGTTTAAACTTTAGTCCTAAAGTCTCCGGTGGGGGTGGTTTTCTATCGCCGCCCGGTTTCCGCGCACCGTCTATTGCGTCCTTTCTTATTTGCACGCTGAAACGCGCGCAATTTCTTTTTTTCTCGATATCGTCAGCCCAGCTAGAGCCATAAGCGCTCCAATTGGTGTCCATCATACACCGTCATTCCCATGGCAGCCCCCTCGACATTCTTCTCTGGGCACATCGCTTGTCTTACAGCTTTTGTTTGTGCCACCTGGCAACAAAAGTCTTCCACTGCTGGAAACAAAGTGGTAGAGACCTTTTACATTTTTGTTAGGCCAAAGTAGTAGACCAAATTAACGTTTAATATTTGTTAAGGTACGAATGGAAGAGCGAGAGTGAAAAGGTATGAATTTTGTGCGAGCGATAAGGATTCGAATTGTTCTTGTTGCAACTGGTATACATTTAAACAAGATATACTGTCCCGGAAGTTACTCTGACTTTGGTTCAGTATGCTCTCTAAACTGCCAACGATTTTCATTTCTTCCCGTGACAAAACAAAACAAAAAAACGAAACCGTACAAAAGCATTTTTTGTGTCAAACACGATTTCTATCATTAGTTACTAATTTTTGGAGACATTTTTTCTGTATTTCGTTGTTGTGATTTTTATCAAGCGAACAGAGCTCACAAAAAACAATGATGATATTGTACAATAAACAATGCATAATATCTATCTACGACCATTTTGTTGCCAACGCGCCAGTTTCAACGTACATAACAAACACACATCTATATAAATATACACAAAATATTATATTATATATATTTAAGGTACATCATAGATGCTCCGAAATGATCGATCTGGTAATTAATATTGATGTCCAAATGAGATTATATTATTGTAAGGACGCTACTAAAGCGGTTTTGTCTCTTGTAGCGTTATAGTCTATCCATGTTATCTTTAAAGTAAAAGAAAGTGGCAAACATTTAAGAGAGAGAAAGAGAGAGGACATAGCTAAACAGAAGCATCTAATTTTATAAGACTCTGAAAATTCATGTAATGTATTTTATCGGTGTATGCAACGCTTCGAAGTTGCAATATTTTTTTAAGAAATTGTCCCGATGGACAAAATAATTCGACAGCGATTTATCAGTGCATTTCCGAGAAAGTTAAACAAAAAATAACAGAGAATTACATTAAATGTTGTATCGAAGTCGCTGCTATTTTAATACAAACACTCGTCATCCTGAAAAGGATCGAAGTGTTCTTCGATGTAACGAACAAGAGCTGCTTTTGGAATAGTTGTGTCTTACATAAGTGATCGATTATATTTGACAATGAATGTTTCATAGATTACCTATAACTATAGTGAATAGAGAAGATGTTTATTAATTGTTCTTTTAATGTTCATCGTCAAATGATCTAGGATAGGCTAAAGAGAAATTGATCTTTGCATATATATATATATATTGTATCTTGGTGATGAGTATGGTACAAAAGAAAAAAGAAAGAAAAGAGTTACGAGAATATTGAAATTCTCTTCTTTAGGTTCGAAAATCAAAATGTACGAAGTAAAGATCATAGTGTCTAGTCTATAAAGGTTGAATTCCTTGTTTTATCAGATTAATTGTGTCTTATGATTGATGCGTTGCTGACCGATTGCTAGATGGGAACGTTACCAAACCGCAAGGAGCATACTATGCATCAGAATTTAAGCCTATTCGCAGGAATGAATTTTGATGGAATGAAATCTAGTTGGCGAGCAATGCGTTAATCGATTGCTTGACTGTAATTATTTTTTATGCGCTGTCTCTACTTGTCTGCAAAAACAGTAAACGCAATGACAGCGTGTTCACACTGTCACTTCTGTTAACCAGGAATTCTTGAATCGATCTAAAAACAAACCATTTACTTTGTACTTTCAACATTTATACTTAATTAACGTTCGAGAAGTTCTGGTTAAGTAAATAGATAATCATCTACACATACGTACGCATCTATATCTGATGTTATGTATGTAAGAAAAAGAAATAATGCAATTATAAGGATATAGAAACGCTTATCGAGAGTGAAAGGGAAGTGACCAACGAGCAATGTAAAAAGTGATGATCTAATCGCTATAATTACGGGTTTCATAGTTTCCGATCTCGAAATAACTCTGCTAGTTTCTTTTAATTCCAAAAGTTTTCCGTTCTAGTTAGATATCGTCGTATCTACATTATAAAATCATTTATGTGAGCTAATTCTTTGGATTACCCGTAAAATCGTAGCGTTATCAACAAAGAGAAAGAAGCAAGAAAAATCAAAATTTCAAGTTTTGTACTTTTTCGCGTTGCAAAGCACTGTCGTACTTTCTCTGTTGAAATAAGTGTTAAAAGTTAAAACTTATCATCGTCAAATGTCATGCTAAGTTTTGTAAATCTCATTGTTTTTTGTATTGTATTGCATTCAGTCTGAAAGATATACGAGCGATCAATACGATTTTACGTGACGAATCTTGTAAAGAAGACGAACGGAAAAAAAGAGAAAATAATATTCGAAAACTAATTGAAAATGCGAGTTTAGCATGCAGTGTATTAATGTTACGAAATGAAATAAATGCTAAACAATCGACAAGCAAGATATATTCACAACATATATGAGATCACTCGTAAAATATTCTTCATTTTGATATTAATATATTTATATATATATATACCAATATATATACATACATACATATATATATATATATACACGTATATACATATTTTCTTACTGATTTTTGAGAGTGAGATCTTTTCATTCTCACTAATTTCATTGTCCATTCTTTTTGAACACACATACATTATATATTTTCGGCCAAAACGAACAACTATATGTGTTTGACTTCAACGTGTTTCTACAATGATTAATTATACCGAAACAAATTCTTTTATATGTATATATTTAAGAGCTTATTCTGTCCTGCGCACTTTCGAATATAATTTACGCGAAAATAAATAGCGATTACAATTGCCACGTTTTACGAAGTTGCAAAGAATATTAAACACAACACATTACAACACCCGTACATATAATTTCTACATGTAGATTTATTTCAAGTTTATATGTACGTTATGAAAGTAAATGTTACGGAAGATGTTCAAAGAGATCAATATACATTTAATGGAAACATTTAGACATATTTTTCTGCGATGTTGATGCACTCTAAGCAATTCTATCCTTATATTTCCAACAACGACTTCTCCTAATTCCTTACGTAACACTTTTAAATGTGTATGAACAGGGTGTCCAGCGTAACTGGAACAGGCTATATGTCATAAGTGAAATTTGAATGGTATCAGACGGTGTATAATATGCAACTAATTTTACGCACTTCTGTCCATCGGTGCATCAGAAAAGTGCAACTGCATTTTTTTTTAATGGATCAGTAGAGATTGCTCTGTTATTAGCAGTACGATCGAAAATGTTTTTATCAGCTTTTCCATAGTTTCAAAAGAGCTTTAACGTCATCATAAAAATTTTTTTGCTACTCTTTTTTTATGGTTTTCAAGGTCACCTTGAACTTTTTGTAAACATCATTTTTCTACACCTATTTGTTAGAGGATTTCAGGGCGAATTCGGAAACGTATCATAACATTTAAACAATTGCAAAAATTGCTATTTCAACTTTTCTTATAAAAAATTTGCTATACACGAGAAAATTCTTTTGAAACCATGTATATGTGATGAAAACATTTTCGATTGGAAATGCTAATAACAGAGTAATCTCTATTTACTGATCACGATTCATGATTCACTCGGTATACTGAATTTTTTCATCTCTTTCAACAAATTACTCGTAATATTGTTGAAGTGTAAAAAGTATTTCCGTTTCCGAAGTATCTTGCGACACATCGGGCTCCACGGAAGCTCGATGCAAAATTAAAATAACGATCACGACCATACGAACAGCGTTCGCGCATACAAATATATCATTTAATATTTCATGTCATGTCGGCCATAGTTTATACAGCTTATTTAAATTCACAATATCCTCCGAAGCGTTCTTCATAACTTGAACAACGTATTATAGTTTTGCTATTCGCTATCTGTGAAACAAATATACCAAAGTCAAAGCAAATCATTTTCCTAAACGTCACAACACTCTGATTCGAAATTAAAACAAACCCTGAAGTACCGGATGACGGTAAATACCTGTGAGAACAGAATATCCTTGACAAGTGATATAAAAAAGAAGCTTACACGTAACTAAAGAAATCAAAGCTCTTATGCGAATTAAGTAAGATTTCCGCGATTTATTAATACGTTCTCGCATATCGGAAATCTTCGAGCTATTAACACAGCTATAGTACAATCGAAGTAACGTTACAGCTTCACTGTAGGACAGAAATTTTCATTGTAAATTCATCAAATAGTAATTACAAACTAAACGTACATACGTTCGTAACTGCAATAAGATAAAGACTCCTTTATAAGCGAATATTGTATCCTTTATAATGTTTATAACTATTACAAACCGTAAGTTTCGAGGTTCTGCATAATTCTTTTAAACTGCTTTCTCTTCCACAGCAAGTGGTCTAAAATTCGGAAAATCCATTCTGAACTCACGAGTGTTATTACAAAAATCCAAGACCCTGAAAAAACATAACATAATTGAAGAGTTAGTTAAAAAGAGACCAGCATATCGTACTCGTTTAAAAGACTCATCTCGTGATAACAGTAAGTTATTAGTTATTACTTGATAGGTACGATACAACTATTTACGAAAATGAACAATTATTTTCGGGGATAAATGATAAGTTTTCAAGTCGTCCTGACTTTCGTCCCTGTTTTCGAGAATATCGGCCACTGTACGGCGTGCGGAGAAGCCGAGAATCTGAAGAGAAAAGGGGACGCAGTGTCAGCGATACGAGAAAGAGAGAAAGATAGAAAGAGGACAGATCACAGGGAGATACGGAAGAAAAGCAAGGAGCGGTTCGAGGAAAAAGGAGGAACGAGGAGAAAGTAAGAAAAGGTGTAGGAAGGGTTCGGAAGGAGGGAGCACAGGTGCGGCCGGTACGTCCGGAGCACCTCTGAGTAATGCTGTCCGCGGCGCAACGGAGAGAAGTCCTCTTTTCCGCTACGTTCGAGCCAGTTACGATTATTTCGAGCATCTTGTGACTGATTTCGGTCGTGCGGCGTTCCTTCCAACAGGTTGTTCCCCGATCCGACTCAGGTTATCGGGATCGGGACGTGATCTTGCTAGAGCGCGCGCGCGTGCTCGCCTCTTCTAGTCAGTGAAATTGAAGAAGGGCACCGCGGAGGACGTGTCCCTGCGCGCCGATAATTTCGGTGTTGCAACGTATCCCGTGTCGAACGTGTGCGCGACAGAGATTCCCTTGGCCGAGCCAGAGATGGTGCACCATCGACGATCAAGTAGTTAGCCGGTGAACGGTCCGATGAATCATTGTCTCGCGTCCTGCTCTACCTGCTTCGAAACGGTGAGTAAAAGAATCATTTTGTCGTCCCCCTTAGCTTTTCGATAAACAAATTTTCATTAGATTCATATTACTGAAAAGAAGAAGTCAAGTTGATGTTATCGAGGAACGAGAGCATGTGACTATTCAACTTTATTGTTACTCTGTGCTCTTTTGTTTGCGAACTTTAACTTACGATCGTGAACTAGCGAACTAATAAGGGGATTAAATGAACTTTTCGTTTTGACAATTCGTAGTATATTCGTCGTAGCTAGTTCCTACGAATCTTAAATCTGTGTCGTTCTCCTCCCCGCCGCGTTAAATAGTCATTT
Source organism: Lasioglossum vierecki (assembly GCA_028455595.1). Taxonomy (NCBI): domain Eukaryota; kingdom Metazoa; phylum Arthropoda; class Insecta; order Hymenoptera; family Halictidae; genus Lasioglossum; species Lasioglossum vierecki. Next base: position 21,152,534 of record CM052334.1, on the reverse strand, counting down.
TCGGTAGTCGTCTAGATACACACGCTCATCACCGTACGTCGCGCCAATGTAATCGTCCATTCGCACAGCGGTATCGAACAGCTGATGGTTTTTACGGAAATGAACAGTAACGTAGTAAAACCACGAGTAAAACTAACAAACGAGTGCATTGCAATGTGTATATTTACATGAATACATTTTTGATTCAAAGAGATTCAACATTAACGTGGCTGGAGTCTCCTCTGCGACAAACAATGTCCATACGTGATATCACCTGTTGCGTGGGTGCGCGAGTCTGACGTTTTACGAACAGAATGACTCGTCGACCTACTTTTCTATTGGTATCGCTGCGATATAGATCTGTCTACAAAAGACGCAACAACTATAAATCGTTGTTTTATTTTACCGAAAGCGAAGGGTTTTGAAAATTTCAATAGATTTCTTAAGAGAGTTCTTTTTTACGACCACGCGATAAGTGAAGCTAATTACGACGTATCGTCTTTAAGCGTGAGGACCGTTTAACATAATTACGAGTATTGGCTAATAACGTTTGCGCTATTAGGTCGACTTAAAAATAACTCCTGCATTATTTTTTTTCCAACGATATACGAAACGATTTTGCACCGTGCCAATGGCGGAAATAATTATTAATAACAGGAAAGCACATTAGATAATTAGATAACTCCGGCGTCATTTTCTACACGGTTTTAGCATTACCGAGCATCTATTGAGTTTGTACTTGTTCATCAAATATTCCGCCGTCGCATAGCCGCGCGACATGATCTCGTTTGCATCATCCTTGACGCGTTCATCCCGATCGGAAATTCTACTTCCCCTTCTGTTCCGTGTCACAGCGGTTGGTTTATTTTCAGTCTCCAATTTCCTTATTTTCGAGCTTATCTCCGCAGGACACGTGTCTTTGTTAGCGTGGAGTCTCTTCGGTTTCTTCGGTTTCTGCAGTCCGACAAAAATCACTTCGCAGGAATCGTTACTCGTAATTCGATCCTCTTTCTCGACCGTCCGTGCCCTGGCAGTGCTGTTTCCGCCTTTGATTCTCGACCCGGTATGCGACACGTTTCTTCTCCCACTGGTAACCTGAGTGCCGTTCATTCTTATCGAGGTATTCGCTGCGTTGTTCTTCAAACCGCACGGCTCCAGCGATATCTCATTATTCAGATTATATTTGTCTAGTAAAGAGCGCATTATCGCCAGATTGCTTGCACCTGCCGCGTTTGAATTATCTTTCGCACGTTTCACCGTGCTCGCCGAGCTCGGCTGAATATAGCCTCCCTTCGTTGACGATCGCGTACACGCCGAACTACTTTTTTGCTTATCTCTATATTGCACAATCTCACCGCCGTTATTTTTGTCCACAGAAATTTCTCCGTGCACAGCGCTACATTTTTTCGCTCCCTCTTCCGCGCGTTCCGAGGATTTTTCCTTAACGCTTTGAGACGGTTCCTCCTTCGTATCTTCTCTAATATCACAACTAACAAATAAACATGCTTCCAGTTAAATGTACTTTTTTTCTAAACTTTCAAGCGATCGGTATACTTACATGTCGTATATAACGTTCCCTACATACTTGGAGTAGGCAATAAATTTAAGGACTCTCACTTTTACGATGTTTCTATCTTCACAGACGTCGCATTTTTCTTTGCAAGGATCTATCACATGTCCGAAATATTCACTAATCACTGCGTGACGGCATCTGAACATGATTTTATAGATAGTTTTCCTGATATACAAGCTACTTACTCCATTCATTACATTCTATAGCTCTTACTTTATTGATAGACAATACGTCACAAGTTTCCTGTATTCGCTCATTCGTTTCTTGATGTGTTCCAAACCATTCATTACTCTATGGTTCTGGATAAGCGACTCGATAGAAGAATATACCTCCAAACTAAAGTATATTCTACAGTACGTACGATGGTTGTCCACGAGGGATTGTACAGATTCCCGGTAGTATTTGGGAATATTTTCTGGCACGGTCCAATAAACTTTGCATCTGATAAATATAAGAACCTTTGTAAGAGAACGGTAATATCGTCAGAGTCTTTTCTACATTGTCAAACAACTCATACATGATCCGTTTCCTATGAATGAATCCATAATCGTACGTTGTAACAATGACATTGGCTTCTCCAGATATCCATTGACTTTCTACGTTATGTCTATTTCCATTTTTCAGCTCTACAATCATTCAGAAATATGTAGTATGTATGACAAGAGTTTAACCCTTTCCAGTCCTATGTCGCGACAGACATGACGTTAACTTTTGCACGAATAGTTACTTATTTCAGTGATTTACATTAGATTCATTGATAATGCCATAATTTTCTGTTGTACATAAGCTGTGTATAGGCTAGCAAAGCTATATATACAAATATAACTGAGGTATACAATGTTTTTGCAAGTTCTTAAATGAAAGACAGAAAACACGTTGGACCGCAAAGGGTTGAAGAATCTAACAAATTTACAGAACGACTCGCTTACTGTGGTGACAGGCAAGCGTAGATATGCCTGCGTCAATTAGGTAGCTGCTCAACAACTCCACGACACCAACCTCTTTACAGTAAACGATGGCGAAACCGTTGTACGGCTAAGTACAGATAATTCCTATAAATACACTACTGTGCAGAAGAAAGAAGCACCCAGCCATATTTAATAGAAAAGCATAAAAATCAAATAACACAGGATGTTTCAAAAAAGAATTCTGCTGTTATATATATATCAAGCAATAAATCAATACAATACAATTTCTACATGAAGATATTGTTCATCATTATATCTCGTAATTATACTGGGTGCTTCTTTCTTTTGCACAGTAGCGTGCATGTAGCTTGCAAACCTATAAGAGGACATATTGATTTACCTTGCAAACCGACTGTCTGAAGACACCAAGCGTTTTCATAATAAAATCCTTAAGATGCTCTAACGGACAGGAAAGAATATCTAAGAACCATACATCATAGTATACATTCATTTGTTGTACTGGTGCTTTGAAAATTCTTGGAGATGTTAGTGTCAACGATCGACAAATATCTTCGATTACCTGCCAAAGGATTTTTGTCAAAAAATATATGAAATTTCAAAACGCTTTAAGCGCTATTCATTTCTGCTGGTAAGTCGACGATAATTCAAATTACCTTATAAGTAACGGTAGTAGTTACCACAACTCTAGGAACACACCCGTAGACTTTATCAAGTGCATTAATATTTTTATAACAGGGTATATATTCATATCCCCATTCGCTTAAACAATGCGCCTCGTCAAACACAATGTAAGATAACAACTTTCGCATTTTCAACGAGAGTACAAGCATCTGCAGATTCAAAGGTGGTTCGATTAATTATCGTCGAACAAACTATAGGAAGAATAAATTGATTAGCGACGGAGTGTACCTGAAAATATGCAGTCATAGCTATTTCAGGTGTGGCGTACAATAATTGTACGGTCAAGTGATTTGACATTAAATCTCTCAAGATCACTTTTCGTTCATTTAATCGTGTCGACATGCTTAATATACGTGCATCGATCTGTTTATCTCTTAAATAATCTACGCGACTCTGAAAGCAGTAAAAATATGCAAGAGAAACTGGATTGGCTAGGTACTGGAATTTTTACCTTGATAAAACACAATTTTGGTGAAATAACAACAGCTGTTTTGCCGGTTTGTAAAACAGCCGGTAGTTCGTAACAAAGCGATCTACCGAAGCCGGGAGGCAGAGATACGCATACACACTTCGAACCTATAAATTTATAATGACTTCAACACACGACGTAAAATTAATACCTTAATTCACATGAAACCCGATAACAACACACGCACTCTACGAGATTGCAAAAATTAATGTAAACGATCGTATAGTTTATAAACAATAACAAAGAGGGACTAACCTTTGTTGATAGCAATAGTAGCTTTTTTTTGCACATCATTTTTGAAATTTTTGTAATTGAACACGGTCTGTAAGGCATTAGTGACCTGCGCCTCGTCATCATTCATTATTCAATTTTTTATTACATATTAAACGTTGAATTCGAATTAATTGAAGTAGAAGATAGAAATCACGTGTTCAGTGGAAACTTTCAAACATTTACTTTGCACGCCAAAACTCACACTGACGGGATTGGTTACGAGTTGTAAACAGTGCAGAGTTATTGGCCACGATTTCTCGAAACCAGTAACGTATCTATGTGGGGTTGTGATATTGGCGGGAAAGCATCGAAACGATCTGTTCCCTGTTCCTGACAAAAAGACTCCAGGACAAGAGACACGATACGAGACGAGACGAGAATAGCGTCCTACGAGTTACATAATGTACAGAAATACACATGTTACACATTAATCTTTCACAATCAAATGATAACAATTTTAAAAAATTTCATAAGGTGACTCAATAAGATACTCAATCGCCGCGCATGCGCGGGAACTCTGCTGATATCTTGGCACTGGATTGGTTACAAACTTCGTCCAATCAAGAGTCACAATTTCAAACGCAGTTTGCGCGGCTACGTTTGAAATAGCGTTACAAGCTTTCGCGTAAATTAAAGTTGAAGATCTTTGTACCTGAAAGTGACGTACAATGAAATCGGGACATTTCATAAGCAACAACAACCCAATAAATTCGTATTCGTTTACTAATTTTACTGTTCTATTTTACAGGTATGAAAGAGAATTAACGTTTCCCAATAACGTTGGTGCTGAACCCTTAATTTTCTCGATGATTAACAAAGTGAATCTACGAACATGTGAGTAAATACAAATATTTGCATGTTAGGTTTTCTAAAATGGTGAATTGTTACTTTCTTATTTCAGATGTACGATGAAGAAACTTTGCATAATATTTCTGCTAGTATGCTTGTCCACTGCTCAACCACCTAATGACTGTGATCCGAATTGGCATTCGTTGGAGACCGACAAATCGGCCAGATTGGAGTGCGGAGAGGCTTTCAAAAACCGGTGTATTTGCAGGAAGATGTGTTACGAGAACCGTCACCAATATGTCGTTAACTGCACCGACTCGAAATTCCAGAACACCGATCCACTGGTGCACCTGCCCGAACAAACACAAGTACAAGACTACAGAATCCTTTTATACATTTCGCACAAGTTTCATCTATTTCATTTATAGAAACGATCAGAGTTCTAAATAACAACTATTATAGGGTAAACTGTACAATAATTGGCACCCTCAGCCAAAATCGTAGTAAAAATCTTTTTATCTTTTTTTTCTTAAATGTTTAGACGAGCTTAACTTGCTATTATTATAAGCTAATACAGATTTTTCAGTAAAATCTAACAGTTTTACAAGTCATACATCTTTTATTATAAAATATATTCAGTGATTAACAATCGTATGACAAATGGTACAGTCATTGGCACTGTAAGAAGTAAACGTTAAACAGGCTATTTGTTTTATTAAATTAAGATATAAAGCGATAAAGTATACTTATTCGTAACTACAATTTTAATAAAACACTATTTACACTGCTCTGTGATCTTGTTAATTGGACTTACTGGATGTCCTCCAGCGTTACTAACAGTCATATTTACTTTGAAATATAAATAAGAAACAATATAAAATGATTTTCAATACCAGGAATTCTTAATATTTGCCGTTTAAATCAAAAGTGCCAATAACTACTGCAGTGCCAGCAATAGTAAAGTTTACCCTAGTTACTCGATAATGAAGTATTGCAGTTTATCGCATAATAATCTACTGAATTTTAGCATTGATAAATTCATATTCAGCGGCGTTAATTTGTTAATCGATTCGCAGGTGCTGATCTTCACGGGAAATTACTTAGAGGAACTGCCTTGGAATGTGTTTGGCACGCTGGACCGTTTCACCGATTTGCGAGTGATCGACATGTCGAATAACAAGATCAAGGAAATCCGAGGGAAAGCGTACCATCACGTTCAACGCGTTCAACGTCTTATTCTCGATTTCAACGAGCTGTCTTTGGATCCTGATAGGAGTCATCCCAGAGTGTTCTCTAATTTTGTTTCGTTACTGGAACTTCATTTGACCGATGCGTTCGAGGATGGTAGACAAGATAGACCGAGAGACCTAGCAGCCACGTTGCACGATATTTTTGTGAACAGGTACATCGAGAACCTTTTTCGACAGTGAAAAATACCTTCGTTTCTTCTGCGATCATTTATTAACGCTTCACCACCTTCATCGTTTTAGTAATTTAACGCGACTGATGAAATTACATCTGGAACAAAACGAGATCTCGGAGTTCCGAGATCCTAATGTTTTTTGCGATCTTCCAAAAATCCTGGATCTCTATCTGGGCGACAATGCGCTCACTGCTTTACACTTTAATATATCTTGCCTGCCGAATCTACGGTTTTTGGATCTTCAACGAAACAAATTTACCAAAGTCGTCGAGCACGATCTTCGCGCTATTGATGCGATCGTTGAACACAATAAAAGCATAGCGGTGGACTTGACCGGCAACCCGCTCGAGTGTTCGTGCCAACTGAATCCCTTCGTTAAGTGGATGAACCGAACGAAAGTGTTTATTCGCAATAAGGACAACCTGAAGTGTTACGAAGGTAAAACTATTCTCACATTGTTGTATTTATATTTAGTAGATATTCGATCCTGTTGAAATCACCGACATGACACGTAAGTCGGAAGAAATGCATCAGTGGTCAATTGAAATGATATTCTTCGAAATATTTGTTATTTCTTTAAAAATAAAAGTATCATTCTTGACGAATTCTAGTGTTGGTGATCTCAATGGTATTCGTGGATATCGATGAGACTGTTTTATAATTGCTTACTAACACTTGCAGGTAAAACAGCGCATGCTATTCACGAAATGAGAAGTTGTAAGGTGAAGCTGTTCTCATCGGCCCCGCACGGTGCGACAATCCTATTGTTTTTCTTGTCGTTGGTGCTAATAGGATTAGTATGCGCTTTGATATACGTGCAGCGCGTGAAACTACAGAAGAAAATCGAGCCGATACTTGATTCAGTCAATAAAAGGGTGCGGTACACCTCAATAGCAACTGGCGAAGCTCGCGAAGAAGTATAGCCATGGATAAATTAGCTATACTTGTTGAAATATCAGTCGATTGTTCGAGGTTTATTCTCATCGTTTCCTACAGGTGAAATATTAAAGAAATTCTGACAAACGGACTAGACTCTTCGAACAATCAATTGAACGAAGTGCTTATCAATTATCATGTAATAGAGAAAAATTAACGCTAGTTCATGCTATGGTTGCCTGATACCGTTAAGATGTACTTAGTAAGAGGAGAATATTTATAGCGTGACACAGTACTTAATTTTTGCATTTAACACCAGCGTGCTGCATTTGTTAACGGAGTTTAATGACTTAAGACGAAGCACGTGTACTTTTGATATTGTTATTGATTGTTCCGAACGAATAAATGTTGGATATATATTTGTATTTATATTGCTCCTCGTCTGATGGAACTACCTGTTTAATCCTAAGTAATTCCTACAAGAAAAACGTATCTACGCGCGAGCACAGAAGTATTCTTCGAATATTTATTTCTTATCATACGGCCTATCGGACCATTGACATCTTGTCAGAGATTAGATAAGGTTCTCGGCTTGTTATAATGTTCATAATACGCGTTCAAGCGTTAATATAAGTGCATCATCAAAACGCTCCCCTAATTTTTCCTGTTCGAGAGAGAGTAACGAGAGATACAGAGGATGTCAGTAGCCAAGCGCCTTCACCTCGATGAAGTCGTCGCATCGTTCCCAGAATTGGGGCCCACCGTTCCCGATGGTGGGTACTCGTGGCTGGTTCTTTGCGGAGTGTGCCTGGTCCAGGTATGTCTAAAAATATGAATATTTATAAGCGTCGATGCAGATAGAAGCTGCTGCCTCGTTAATCAATTTTTTGAGACAGTGTTTTTAAGCAAACGCGAAACCGATCTGAAAATAATGATACAGCTACTAGCTGTAAATTTATCATTCTACAGGGTGGCCTTATCTCTTAATAGGCCAATATCTCTAAAACTATGCCATCGATTTTAAAGTTCTTGGTCTTACATTGCATGGATCTGAAGAGTCTTTCTAACTACATAAACGTGAAGTGCCTCCCCTCTTCTCTTCTAAGGCGGTGGGGGACCTTTATAATTTTAAATGGAACCCCCTATAAAATGTTACATATTTAGATTCGACAGAAAAAACAAGTAAATATATATATACACTCTCAAAGAATTGATTTGTATATTTGGTTGTTAGAGATTGTGAAAATTATGTATATACAGGGTATTTAGAAAATTTATAAATTCCGCATTGGCGGCCGAGAATTTGTAGTAACATCAAAAAATTTGTAAACTTTCTAACAGAAGACTAAAATAACTTTTTTCAGGTATTGTCAGATGCCACTTGTCTTCTACATATAATTATCAGCATAAACAATTACTAATCGTTTTCATGTAAAGCGCTAGGTAAGTATAGAATACTGGATACTTCACTATACATTTCTAAACACCCTGTATAATAAATATTAGACCTACACATACCAAAGTTGGCAAACTGTATTTGTAATCGTTTAAACATTGTCGTTCAAATACTGCTTTCACAGATGACCATTTCTAGTGTATTACCTATGTACGGTGTAGTGTTGGACTATATCATATGCGAACGCAACGGCGAAAGCATATGGAGCGAAAAAATTATTCTAACGCCGATATTGCTCATTGCTTTTTGGAATTTATCAGGTACATATGCTTATACATTAAATATAATGTATATTACATATAATGTATAACAATACATATACATTATATATATATGTATGTATACCTAAAGCATATTGTTGTTAAACACTGAACCTTACTGATTATCGAGAACGACTAATACAGCGAAACTTTTTTAGATCCTTGGACGAGAATGATAGTCAACATGGCGTCGATGCCACGTTTGGTAGGAATAATAGGAGTAATTCTTCTGACAGTCGGTATTATAGCAACCGGCTATCTTGCAACAGGTGGTGTTGGGGCATATTTAGCGAGCTCCAGCGCAGGTGCAGTGATGGGCATCGGCGCTAGTTTTATAGTTCTATTGAGTGACTATGTCTTGAGGAAGAATTTTAGGAAGAAGCTTCTCTTGGCGTTAACATTAAAGAACGTCGCGACGTCTATCGGCCTCATAATAATTCCCAACGTCACGAATTTATTGCTGCACCACACGGGATTAAAAAATGGATTGCAACTGATGACCATAATATTGATACCTACAGCTCTTGGTGCACTAACTTTCCGTTTACCGTCTGCGCAACCAACTTCTCCTTACAGGTTCTTTTCCTAAGTAATTTACATATAACGACACTGTCCAATACATGTCTTACATTTTCCTATAGACCTTCCTTACGACGCATAGAAAATGAAAATCTTCTTCCTATAAATTAAACAATATTCAGTCGGACAGTTAGTTTCCCAGAAAAGTTAACATTTGTTGGACAGTGTGATGAAAAGTGAAACTATCGCTAAGAAAAACTGAAATTTCGAACATAACTCACAGTCTCCTCTTGTCTGAAGAGGACAACGAAATTCCCATAACAACATCTGCAGATACTCCTGAGAACACGCTGGAATTGAACAGTCGCCGTCAGCCTGAAAGCCTGGATTACGGCAACGCCGGAGAAAGAGCACACAACGAACTGTTCAACGAAGGGAATAATATGTATGCCTATCAGGAGCCAGACGATGACGTAGACCTGTTTGTCAGTCCACTTCAACCCTCGGACAGTAAGTGGAAGCAACAACTTCGGCTCTTGAAAAACCTTCGATTTTGGATGGCTGTCGTTGGCTGGGTTGGAATGAAGGTGTTCACCCTTTTCTTCTGGACATTGTTGCCTGTAATATTTTCTCTCAGTTCGAGACAACAACATTTCGAACACTCTCTACTGTGCACAATGGCTGGTTTCGGCACTTTGCTGCCAAATATTGCCAGTTACAAAATTTTACAATTAACGAATCACAACAGACGGATATACTTCGGATTAGCAGCTTGGTTCTGCGCGATCATTCTGATAGGTACGTGATTTGTGTCGTTCAAAAAAGGCCTCTTTTGTTTCAGTATCAGTTAGTTAGAGAAATAAAACTTATATTTATTTTTACAGGTTTAACATATGGAAGAGGATCCATGATCGTTAAGATTTGGGCTCTTCTAGGTGGTATCAGTATCGGCAGCTTGTCCAGCTGCCAGGATTTAGCTTTGTATGATGTTATGGGAATTGAGACGATGCGCTCCGTTAACAAAGGGTTCTCGACTATTGTTGGTTTATGCGTACTAGTCTTTAGCTTCGTATACAGTAAGTCGTTGTAACAAAACTTTATTTCGAAAAAAGAAAGAACGGAATAAACGATCCAATTCCAGATCGCGGAGCTAATTTCAACGATCTTTTCTTTTTTATTACAGGTGTAAATTTTTGCGTGAACGTTACATCGGCATTACTATTTTTCGGTGGACTTTATTGGCTCTCGTCGCCAATCTTGAATCTGATGAAATCCACAAGATACAGACCATCCCGAGCAGCGAATGCGTAATTCACACAAAATTCTACGGTACAGTATTACAAAGACCATGAAATTTTACATCGTATCTTAATTAGTTTAATGGTATTTACAAATTCATGCGATGTATGTATATGTATGCATGTTTGTAAAGGCGCGTACATATACATACATGTATCGATCATAACATTCTGTTTTCACGAATCCATATAAAAATACAACTAGTTTATATAAAATCGTAAAAATAGATGTTTCTTAAAAATTAAAAAATAGACTTCGGATATTGCGCTTAATACATTACAAAAAGGAATAAATACGATAGCACTTTACACTAAATATCTCGAATGATTTCTACTGATTCCTCTGAATTGTGAAAGTAATAATAGATTCTTGGTAAAATGTTAACACCCTTATCGCATCGTTATAAACTCTTATCTTATAAACGTTGAATGAGATGTAGACAATAAAAATGTATGCAATATACAATTAAATGAAATTTTTGATTCATAATAATTGTTCTGAATTTTTGTGGATGCGTATTCGAGATTGTGACGTTAGAATAAAAAACATAAAATAATAACGTTCGATCTCGTAACACGCGCCATTCCAAAATGTCACGATTCCAATCCTTATTAAATATTGCTATTTTAAGTAAGATATAGACTATATTTTTTTATCTTTGTCCTCGAATATAGATCGATCACGTAATTACTGTAACATACTTTAGACTGTAACATGTAACATGTCCGTTCGATCTCTTTTTTTCGAATAATTTGGCTGAAAGGCCGATCACAGTGTATCCACGTAATGCGCATTATTGTTGCTTAATATAATAATATTGCATTAGACAACGCTAACAGTCGCGTTATGAAAAAGGCACTCTAAATCTCTACGGGTGAACAATTACTATGAGTATATGAATTTCATAAATAAAATGTTCATTTTAACTATTCGCTTTGTATCGTCTAACTATATACATGCACATATACTGAGCAATTAGAGTACATCTATAGTTTTCTATATAAAATCTGATTTGGATTATCGAAATGTTTCTTCTAGTAACTCACAGCTGACAGATCACAAAGTCTGGATTTAGATATGAGAATTATAGAGCACAGTTGTGCCAAAGATCGGAAGTATAAATGTTTTTCGTAACCTGCTTCTTTAAATCACATTGGTAGACACATATTTGGAGAAATTAAAGATATAGAACTTAACTTGATCCACAAGTATAGTAAGGCAATCTTAAGTTTCGCCCAGCTCTGGGTCCTTTTCCTTCATCTTGCTGGGTCCGGCGTTATCCGACACGTTCGCAGTGAAACCATTCGGCACTCGGTTGAAATGTTTGTAGCCGCTGACTGGTCTTGGATTGTCTAACTGGTCGTATTCCGATTCATCGTTATTCTGCTTTATTTCATCGTAAACATGCTCTACCTTTTTCCCATCCATTTCATCGATACTGTGATATACATTCAGATTGGGATTTCCCATATCAGCATCCCTATTCTTCAGATCGTATCGATTAAGTGAACCTAAGAAGAAGCGATTGTCATAAGCATTTTGAATACATTGTGATTCCATTTAATCGATTAACCCTTTAACTATAAGTGATTTGATGAATTATGCCTTATCGACTTTTATTAATTTTATCGAGGTTGCGTCGATGAAACAGAATATTTATGTTTCGTTCGTTGCGTATCAGCTAATTATCCCGTTTACTCCTAATTTTGCAATTCTTGTGTACGTAAATTATCATATATAGATAAGAAATGAATGTATCAGCATTTGTACAATTTTTCTTCTTTTCTTTTTGTTTTACGTTTAGACAGACATATGGTATTTATGAATATGTGCCAGTAGCTAAGGGGTAAAAACACTTCGTTCGTAATGCTTACCTTTGGAGTCGTCATCTTCGTCCAAGCTGTTCAAACCAAGCATCACCTTCTCGTTGTTTATCTTCTTATTCGTTCCAAGGTTGTTTCTGAATTGGAAATTGTTCAACAAGCTGGTCGTTCCATCGTCGAATTTCGACGTACCTTGGTACGCGTACACAGGATTGTCGAATTGAGTTTGCTCTGTGATCATTCCCCATGAGAATTATTAAATATATTAATTGATCGGTGTCCTCAATCTCCAGCGGATCGATTACAGAAAGCGAAAATATCAAAGGTGTACGAGCATTTGAAAATGTCGGGTCGAGACACACGCGGAGAATTTTACTCGGGATCGAAACGGCTTCTCGAAAATTTTCGGAATTACTTCCGCACCGACAACAACCGTTAATATTTCATTAACTATACAATTTTTATAGCTACATAATTGTCAATGCTTAATACCGTTCACAGCTCTAATTAACCGTTTTTAAAAATTTACTTTTGATATCTCATGTAGACACATTAGTATTTCTGATATCCTCGATGAAACGCCTATTCAGTTAATTTGATTGCCATAAATTGAAGACTTCAATGATAATTTGAATGTTCCCGGTCGAAATAGACTCGGGCACAGCCGTCGGAGGGTTAAAAACAACTTACCTGGTGGAGATGGAGGATCAGCGATATACTGCACCTGGGCAATTTCATTCTTCAAATCCCTCACTCTACGCTTATGATAAACCCAACCCGCTAGTACCATAGCGATAACTACCGCTGTAGCAAATAGAAATCCTGCAACTATACTTCCGTAACCAGCTTCTTTGTGTTGAACGTTACGCGAAAATAATTCTTCGTCGCAATTCGGACCTGGAAAGCGTTTAATATCATTGAATGATGTTTTTCTTTGTTGTAACGCGTCCCAACTTGTACTTTTCACATTGACTATCAGAATAATAATAAAAATAATAATCAGTACCTCCGTATCCGTGTTTGCACGTGCAACCATTAGCAGGATGGCATGTGAAGAAGTCACTCTTACAGTCGCAAGGTTCCATGCAATGATCACCATAGTATCCTTCCGGGCAGACTGTTCGTAAACATGAAATATTTAATAGTACGACCAGATCGGTTATGTTTAAAGATTACCGCAGATTATTATTTTATTAAAAACTAGCTGCGGAGGTAGCTCTCCGGGTTTAAAAGATTATTATAGCAGATAAAAATCGCGCATGGATCATCCCCAAACCGGCCGATTATTTAGAACCACCGCGCTCCACAACTTCAACCTCCATCAGACAGACAATACGTGTGACAGACCCACTGAATCAGATCGATGGGCTCACATATACACACATACTTTTCTATTTTATATATCGGAGAAGGCCGCAGAATTTTCCAACGTGTGGGCGCTTTTTTTTCTTTTTCTAAGAAGATCGGCTAATTTGCCATGATGTGGCACTGTTTTGTTTCTTCTTTTCAACGCGCCCGAGGACCCTTGGGCCACCGAGGGAGAGAGATGGGCAGGCGGACTTTACTACGAGCTTTCGACGAAGCCAATTCATTTTCTAATGTGTTTAATAAAATCTTTTTCGTAAGTTCTCTCTGAAGTGTGCGAGTGTTCGATTTCTTTGATTCCCGTTCCGATAGATAAATCAAGAGGCGAAGGAACTTCGGGAATCTCTAAGGGAGAAATTTCCCGATCTGCGATATAGATAGATAGAAGATCGATGTGATTTCACTTACCTTCGGTGCATTTAGTGCCAGTGTAACCGGGAGTACAACGACAATGACCATCGTTGGATCGACACTTGCCTCCGTGTTGACAGGTACAATGCTGTGTGCAATTTATGCCATAAGTTCCTTCCGGACAGGGTGTTTGACAAAATTCTCCGCGCCAACCGGGCCGACACTGACACACGCCTGGATGAATAATATTCTGTGTAAAAAGTACTCGCAAGCAAGTGATTTTATTAGGAGAAAAATTTACCTGTTACATGATGGCATTCTCCGCCGTTCTTGCAACGGCAATGATTAGCACAATTTAGACCATAATGAGTAGATGGACAGGGATGCTCGCATGTCAAGCCTAAATATCCTGGTCGACAAATGTACTCGCCAGTGACGTGATCACAGGTCATGTTACCTAAACAGATCGCGTATAATAAAGTATTATGAAAACTGTATTAGATTTTATAAAGTACACAAACTTTTCAAACTCATTTTAGTATTCCTGATAAATACTCTCGATGTTTATATCTCTCCTTTGCCTTTCTATATTTAGGTGTAAGTTTATAAATCTTAGAACACTTACCATCGTTTTTAAGCTTTATGCTACCAAGAAACAATTTGATATCCTCCCCTCTGTTGTGTTAGTAATCAAGACAACGTTTTACTACACTATTTCGCTTACTACTGCAGAGTGTTAAAAAATGTGTGCAAATCATTTGCGCGCATGCACAACTAAACACTGAACACGAATTAATATTGTCTAACTACGGTGCACAACAATAAAATATACAGAACAGTCTAATAACTCGGAACACCATATTTTCATGCTCGCAATTGTAAAGTGTGTATGTATATACGTATGTGTACGTAGTACCGCGATTATTATTCTTGGGTAGGACTGCTAGACCTGAATGAGTTTCGCTTTCCCCTAAAATTCATCATACATACACATTTACCTTGCATTTTCTCTGGACACTTTTCTTTACAGCGCACACCGTACCAGCCTTCCTTGCATGGTTCAGAACAGTCAGGTCCTTCCCAGCCTCTGGCGCAAATACAATTGCCTGTTTCTGGGTCGCATGAACCGTTATTCATGCATTTGCATAGCGAATGACAGTCTTCGCCGTAATGACCTTCTGGACACATGGTCTCACAGTGGATTCCTGTTTTATATTTTCAGAATGAGAAACTTAATCGAAGATCGAATCGCCATCGAGCAACGCTTTCCAGTCTTCTATCGTTCAGTTTTTATATACAGAGCCTTCGATAAACTGTACAATACGGAATAGATAGAGTGCGAGTAGACAGGAAAACGTAGTCGCGAAGCTGCTGTACTCAACACAGTGACCATACGTCTATTATTTCACTGAAAAATTTCAATCAAAATCTTGTTTCAATTGAATTTCCTCTGTGAAGATATGGTCACCGTATCTATGTACTAAGTGTGAAGATATGAACAATGAGGTATAAGTGGGATTAAACGTGTTAATCGGAAAAGGAAAGGCTGTAGCTTTCATGTATGGCGATTGATCAACGAGTCGAAGAGATGACAAACCTCGCATCTCTGCTTTACAGATGCAACGACCCGTAGTAGGATCGCAGTCTAAGCTATTCTCTTTGTGGCACTCGCAGACCTGAGAGCATCCATGCCCGAAGAATCCTTTTTCGCAACGATCTTGGCAAAATCCGCCGGTGAAACCAGCTGCACATGTGCATGTGCCTGTGTGTTTAAAAAACAAAATGTGATGGATCGTTGGTGCAGGTGCAACACGGTATGAAAAGAGAAAAAGTGGAAGAGAAGTGAGATCCTTGAAAACGTGCGTTCGTTAACTTGTATAGAATAGTGTCGATAACACTTGACGCATCGTAACTCTGCGTACGGAACGTTTTTAAGGAACCAATAAAAATTAATGCTTTCTGGTTAGAGTCCGAAGAAAGCATTAAACTTCGAGCTGTATAAAGAAAGGACGTTGCAGCCAGCCCCCTTACCATTTTGCGGATTGCACGCGGCATTGTTAAAGCAATTGCATTTACCCTCGCAGTCCTTGCCGTATGATTTGTTGTCGCAGGGACGATCGCAAGATACACCAACCCATCCTAGCAAAACGTAAAATAGTACATGCAAGAGCAAAAATTCCTTCTTTTTTAATACTATGTTCGAATTTGAATCTTCTGTCGGAGATCTACTTACCTCGCTTACTAATTCTTTCAGTAAGCTTCTGATATGTAACTTAGAACTAGACGCAACGTGTATATCTACGAATTTCCAAATGACAAAAACTATCGAGAAACTACTATTAGTTGGTCATGCGATTCACGATCGTATAACCGAAAAATACTGAATCGTTCAAACGCTTCGGATCACCGACAATATTTGTATCGGGTTATTGCACATGAAGATATACTGACAAAAATTAGACATTCCACGTGCACCAACGTAATAGTACATTCTTTTAGATTACAACTGCTCTAGTCTACGTTTTACAAGACAAGTGATCCCAAACTTTCGAGCAACGCTGTGTTAATGTGATATTCAGACAAATCAATGGTCAAATGGTACGATCGCAAGATGCTTATTTTGTCAAGTACCTTTCTCTCATCGACTCCGTGTATATATTACAACTTAGAACACATACGATGTTACGTTCGTGGGTCGAACAATTCATTTTTTCATTAAAAACGGGTTCCATATTGATTGTTCACGTCGTTGGGAATAGAAAGGAAAACTAGTTACCTGATGTACAGTTGCACCGTCCGTTCTCCGGTGAGCAAGTGGCGCCGTTCTTGCAAATACACTTTTGTGCACAATTCTCTCCGTAAGTGTCGACAGGACAAACTTCGTTGCAATCCTCACCTCTGAATCCCGGTGCACAAATGCAGGTTCCATTTATTGGCGAACATTGTGCGTTATTCTTGCAGTCACAGCGGTTTTCACAGCCCTTGCCGTAAGTGTAGAATGGACAAGGTCTGGTGCAGGTGTCGCCGTCCCATCCGGCTTTGCAAATACATTTTCCAGTCCAAGGATGACAGAGTTCTGTGTTGTCGTTCTCGCAGTCGCAAATCTAAACAATCGAATTTTATTCGGTGAATACATGACTTAAAAACACAAAAGTGTTAGGTTGTTTCACGAGAAATGTCCGATTTTAGAGTGGAAATGTTACAGAACGTTCAGTGGCGGTTCGTGTCAAGTGGAGGCCCAAGCGGTTAGAAATTTAAGTTAGAAATTGAAGTTGCAGAAGAACTCTCCTAAACTTATTAACAAAAAAGAAAAGTAATGAAAAATTTTATACCGTTACACATTTAATAAATTTCTTTGAAATTCAGGGCCTACGGTATCCCGAGACCCAACGCGGCCGCTTAGTCCGCTTACCATTAGATCCGCCACTGAGAACGTTTTGATGAAGATCTTTATTCGTAAACGAGATAGTGATTTTATCCAGAAACTGTAATATTTACTTTCGCACAATTCGGACCCCATTTTCCGTCCTCGCAAGCTCGTTCGTCGCATTGTTTCCCCATCCAACCAGGACTGCACTTGCAGGAACCATCGACTGGAGAACACACCGCGCCATTTCCGCAAGTGCAGTTCATAGTACAATTTAAGCCGAACGTTCCTTCCGAGCATACCTTCAAACACTGTGGACACAGTACATTTTTTAATTAATCCTCTATCAGCAAGCATGTTTTTGCACCTTCCACGGAAATGAATATTTCCGAGTGCAAAAAGGGTTAATAGTTCAGAAGAGGGAACACCACTGTAGGGTCCAGTCGAGGAAATTCGAAATCCTTGAAAATAAAATTAAGCGTAAAAAAACAGCTGAACACGATTTATGATGTGCGTGATTAGACACAGCTATTTTTGACAGGTCAGTTGTCAACGAAGAGTTAGTCGAAACCTCATATAATATGCGTGCTGTTCAGTTTGATTAAAATCCTTACACAAAATATTGTGGGTGTTCTTTTTTCTAATTGTACCAAGCAACCTGATTTTTTATAACCAATTAGAAGCATTGATTTACGAAATGATATGGAAAAAAGATTTTACAAAAATTACAATTTACAACATAACATGCAAAAATAAAAAAGGAATTTTTTAAAACCTTTTTATTTAGGCTCTTAATGAAAATATATGTTTTCCAGATCTACGTTAGTTATACGGATACTGAAAATTTCATCGAAATCAGGCGACACAGAAGAAAACGACACGCACCGAACGATCTACGATTCTGTGGATTTTGAGCAGAAACTGATCAAAAATCGTGTAAAACTACGATTTTCTCCAATTTTTATGACTTTTAGCTCGCGTGTATGTTAATTGACTTCGATGAAAGGGTACAGCCGGATAAGATACTTAAAAATGCCCTTGAACCGAATTCTATCGACGATGAGTCATTCGATCGGACACCAAGAAAAAACATACTGTGCAAAGTTTCAACCCTGTATCTCGATCGGGAGGGTGGTTACGGGGTAAAATCGAAAAATCAATTTTTGGCCTATTTTCCCTAGTTAATTATGTTTAAAAATTCTGAGAAAAATCTGACACATGTCAAGTACCCAAATGCATACTTCGCAATTGGTTTCAGATTTTTAAATTGAAAATCCTACTTGTAAAAAATCAAAAACCTCAAAAAATGCAGATTTCACATGGAAGTTCTATATTTTTACGGAAGATTTATATTTTAACGGTAGCAGTATATTGTTACAAGTATTGTTCATGAATTTTTTCAGATTTTTTGGTTTGCCGTCGTTAAAAAATATAAAAACCGATTTTTTCGGCGTTTTTCCTAAATTACACCTATCTTTTCTGAAACTTAAAAATATGTTATGTAATATTAAACGTTCCTACATTCAAAGAACCATCTTTTAGAAGATAACTTTAACAATGCCGGTTGGTGCAGCGGCTTTGGTCTCCGTTGCGGAACCGCTGAAGAGTTTTTGGGCCAGGTACAAATCCCGGTCAAGTCAGTTTTTTTTTTCGTTAATCAGATGCTTTTTCCTAACCATATGATGGTTATTATATCTCTGTAAAAATATTTTTGAACAATGTTTAGACTATTTTTAATTAATTTTTCGAGTACTTTGAGGACTAGATATATTTTTAATATAATTACTACTGATTTATTACTGAATAAGACACCCAGTAAAGATAAAAGTAAATAATACCGTTCGTAAATGACTAAAGGCCAAAAATCTTTTTTGCATATGTCGTGGCGCGAGCGGTTGGACGCGACCGGTGCATTTCTGCGTTTCTTTTACTCATCTTTTACGTATCGGACTGCCGAACGAATCTGACCGATTGACTCTGCGGAGGCGATAATCTCTGCAGCTCGAGTCCTCAACAAAATCTGCCGGCTTCTCTCGGGCTATCGATACAGTGATGGTATATTGCACCTCTTTTTCGCGCATGCGCGTCGATTTCAGCGTCAGCAAAGTACCAAGTTTGGCTAAATGGGGTACCTTGATCACCTCGCATAGTTTCGATATACAGCCCCTACTTTCCCCACAAACATAAGACGAATATACGTTACTGCATTTCGACGCGCATGCGCGAAAAAGAGGTGCAATATACCATCACTGTATCGAGGGCCTTGCCTCGTATTTTCCCCACTCCGCAGAGTCACTCCGTCCACGTGCAAGCATTGCAAAGAAGCCGTTTTTCGATTGTCGCAGCCGATCAAACGTTTCGGCTGCGCGTAAGAGAAAACCGGTCCTGCCTGTCGCGGCCGATGAAACGTCTCGGTCGCGCTACAATGTAAGATGCACGTGCGACCACTCGGCAGCCGACTCCAGCAAAGTCTTACCCTACGCTCTTAATCTTCGACACATATCTTTTCGTAAGCCAATGCTTCTAATTATTAATTACAAAAAATCAGGTTGTTTGATACAATTACAAAAAAAGTTATTCTATTTTAATAGGTGTATGAACACTTTGTACACCCACTGTATATCGTGTGTACAAAGTTTGTACTAGGTAACACTTAACCCTATATGTATTCACCTTGTCGTCGTAGAAGCCAGGTTTGCATTCGCACTCTCCTGTGATATGGTGGCAACCAGCTTCGTTGTAACAATCGCAAACATCTGAGCAATTCTTGCCCCAGAAACCTTCCGGACACCTATTCGCGCAGACTTGACCCTGTTAGAACATCAAGTTCGTGTAAACCAACAAAACTTGAATTATCAAGTTAGAAGTTACGATCCAGAACTTACGATCCAGCCAGGAGTACAATAGCAATCTCCAGTGGTTGGATTGCAGGACCCACCGTTCTGGCATTTGCATTCCGACTTGCACTCGTCGCCGTGCTTTCCAGGTGGACACAAATCGTCGCAGCTAGAAAAGAATAATTTTATTATGTTTCCGATCTTTCTGATGAAAGTTTAAGAAACACTTACAGTGGCCCAGTGAAGCCAGGAGCACAATGGCACTCCCCAGAAATGTGATGACAGCTTCCACCGTGTCTACACCGGCATTCTTCGCTGCAATCCTGTCCATACCGATCGGATGGACACTTGTTCTCACAGTAGTCACCGGTCCAGCCTCTGGTGCACAAACATTTGCCATCGAACGGATCGCAATTGGCTCCGTTCTTGCACATGCACTCCCTCTCGCAGGATTTGCCCCACTTTCCAGGTGGACATTCTACAAAGATTAAATTCCTTAAACATTTTTAACACATTGCACTTCTAGAACGTGGAGATTTCAAAATAGTAAAAGCTCCGAATATATTGCCCCGATATAATCTTCTATCGATGGTATTTCTTGTTAATATACATAGGCTAATGTTTCCGGCACAAAGTCCGTTACTTTATTCTATAAAGCAATTTTACAAATTACCAAGTTAAATACTCAACATTTCGATTTTCGCTTAGATCATTTTCAAACTAGAATTGCGTCTGTAAAATATTATACAATTTTCAAAACACTTAATGAAATTAATTATTCAGAAATGTTATTCAGAAAAATTATCCACTTGCTTTGCGACGAGATTTACTAGATTCTTTAATACTGTGAAGCAAATGTGAAACACACGTTGGGTATCGAACGTAAACATTTGGAAAAAACGTATCAGATCAGAGATCGAGATTAGGCCAATCAATATTTGGCCGTAAATCGCGTCCCGATTACTTTGACATTTTCTAGACAGCTCGTAGAGCATTGAGCAATGTTATTCCCGACTTTTACTTCGCTGCGAATACCGGTTTTACCTGCCGGGTGGTAAGTTGCTCTTATTATGTATATTTATGCGATATACCGAGGAATTGAAACTAATCGAGAAAAACTGTTGAATATTCAGTTTCGATTACGTCTCCAAATAAACAGAGAAACACCGAGCGGTGGAGCGAATGGATTTCTAGGCCGGAGAAACTGCAGTGCTGCACAAAATTGTATCGAGTGAATGCTGTAAAAAAATTCTATGCTCACTGAAATCGCATAACGGTCCGCCGTAGCCAGACTCGCACTTGCAAACGTCTGGAGCGATGCAAGTGCCGTAAACACAGTCCTTGGAGCAAACAGGAATGCAACGATCGCCGGTGTTGGTCTGCGTGTAGCCTTTGCAACATTCTTCCACCGGCCTTTCCTTCGTTAATTCCTGATCAAATAACGTATAGACTTCAGGCTCGGATTTCACCTTTCATTACGACTTGGGAAAAAATATTCATTTTTACTTTCACGCTTACCTGTTCTTTGTACAGTGTCTTGAACACGACTTTGTATTTCGAACATCTCGGCGGAAAGCTGAGGCACCAAGTGTTCTCCCGGATCGTGTAAGGCTTCTGCTCTGATATCCTCACCGTCACTTTATACCTGCCAACGAATTCAGTTACATTAAAATCAGCCACACATGTTTCAATCATATCGTTGTCGCTAGACAGCGGGGTTTATGCATTTACGACAAAAATGAACATTAAGAAACGAAATGTTTCAATGGCTATCGAATCATTCGAAATTTCACCAAGAAAAACCCCTCCGAATAAAATTTAAGCCCTGTAGCTTGCTCGCTAGGGTAGTTACAAGGGTAAATTAGATTTTCCGGTCTCTGATGCGTTCTAAAATTCTGAGAGAATGCGAGTTATTTTGTATCCTGAAGCGCATTTTACAGAATAATAGCATGTTCTCGTATTTTCAAGAAATCTGAGATTTATCCGATTTTTTAGGGGGTTTTCGATACCGATGGTATCTGCGCTTTAATCGTAATCGCAAGGCGACTTGAATTGCACTCTAATCGCGACGGCAATTAAGGGATCAACTGCAAGCTGAATGAGAACTGTAGGCGGATTATAGCCAAATGCTATAGCCAAGGGGATGAAAATAAATTGCTGAGTGTGCGCGAATGTGCGGTAAATACTTACGTTTCTATTCTCGTGCAGATATTCGGCCCTTCGAGTGCGTACGTCGTGGTCAAAGCCGCGAGAGCAGCCAGCAACCATATCGACAGTGCCATCTTTCCCGATCCCACTTGTAACTACGAATGATAAATGTGTGTCCCGTGTCTGTGTTTCTATCACATTTCTTCGAGATCTGTCGGTATCCCTTCGGATTATTCAGAATCGGACGTTCCCGGCCCTGTTTAACTCCGAGCGATCGGCAACATGCTCCACCACCTGAAGAAAAATGAATAGTTATCGCACGGTTACGAAGATTAAATACTGCTATACTTTTCGAGAAACGAAAGACATGAGATAAGGACGCCGGAATGCGATATCCGACGCAGTTTCATGGAACAGCTGTGCTTTTCGTTGTGTTTTGCCGACTTGATCGTTTCTCTTCGGCGTAAAATCTTGGAAACTTTAGACTCTGAACCGTGAGCCTCGACAATCCTTTCCATATTTTTCCATTTCGCGGACTACGTATGTATTCATCGAAAGAGAAAGGGAATTACTACCTGGCCACGTCGCATCGGGACGCTAATAAGCGCGCCCTAATTGCTTTTATTCCCGATTACGAATCGCTTTTCTTCATTGCACATTTGTCCGTAATTCGTAACAGCTGTGTAACGATTACGGCAATGTCCTAACATGTGTGCCCATAATTAGTGAAAGTGATCTAAGGGAAAATTTAAAAGCAGAAATGAGTTTATAAGTCATTTCACATCACACATGTACAGTTACTCCCACTAGTATTCAGACTCTCTTAAAAAGACGATAAACTTTTTTAATATTGTACTATACGATTGCAATTTTTTTGGAAAGTTAGAGCAATTAGTTTGCTACAGGATGTGGACAATAATTTTCTCAAAAATTACAACTGATCGGAATTCTAGAAAAAATACAAAAAGTTCGATTTTACAACTTTTTTTTTGTGGGCCTGTGTCGAAAATTTAAAAACTGCGTTTTGTAGATCTGTGTCAATTAAACATATTCTGAAAATTTCGTAAAAATCGGTCGACGTTGCAATGAGCTACAAACGTTTAAAAATGGTAAAAATTGTAAATTTTCACGATTTTCAGCCTATAACTGCGGTAAATCTAAGGATTCTTACATCTTTCAATGCCTGTCCTTTTTTCCCCCATCAAATGATTTCGATTAAACTTTTACCATGCATATAATTGACTCAATCTACAAAATGTGATTCTTAAATTTTCAATATAGGCCCACATTAAAATGTTGTAAAAATCAACTTTTAGTATTTTTTTCAACAATTCCGATCAATTGCAATTTTAGACAAAATTGTTTTTCACATCCTGTAGCAAACTAATTGCTCTAGCTTTCCAAAAAAGTTCAAGTCGTACGAAACTGACAGTTTTGTTAAAGAATTTAAGTCACAATGGAATTAAGTCAGAATTTCATGTCAACCAATGCTACTTGTACCGTTTAAAAAATCACTATTTTACAGTTTGTCCGAATTTTTCGACTTTCCTTCGTAATTGTCTCGAATTCTTTTTCCTGAAAACTTTTTCCATATCCATCGTTCGAATCGTGAGTTATGGTCTTGAGTTCATAGAAAAATTCCATAGAAAAAAGCACTTTCATTTTTCCGGGAAACTTTGCCAATTTTTCTTTGCCTAAAAACCTTATTCGGATAATTACTACCATTTTTTTTTTAAATTAGCCAAATCGGTCCAGCCGTTCTCGAGTGATGCGCTTACTACCGAACAGCATTTAATTTTTATTTACATAGACTAGATTAATTCAATTTTTACGATATCGTGAAAAAATGAACCGTTTGACAGTGCTTTTTATTTCAAGATTATATAGAATTCTTGAAACAAGAAATATATGACTTGGATCACTTTCATAGTTACGTTGTTCATATCGTGTACGGACAATTTTTGTTTCTAACGGTATCTCATGGATCTTGTAGCAAAATCAGCTTCAAACACGCCACAATTTAGAGCATATTTACTTGTTTAATTCGCGATAGAGTAGATCCTTGATTATTATCCGAACCTATCAGTGAAATTTTAACAGTTGTCTAGCTATAGTGCTAGATTAAATCTTTATTTGGTGAATGCAGATAAACTATGACGAATACAAGACATTTGTTTCGACAAACAGTTCTTTCTTGTTTGCTCAGAGAATTAGATTTCCGCTATTACAACAACAATTCTCTGATGAAAGACAAATGTCGTTTCGATCACCGTTGTACTACTGCGAACGATCGACAACGTGTACATCGGGTTGCATGACCCGAGCGCCATGGGGCCCGGTAAAAATTGCATACAAGCCCCGGCGGGTGATTACCACTTCCGGATTGTCGTCTTCAATTTAACGAATAGAAAGTTTAACGTCGCGCACCCGTGGCTGAAATCTGTCCCACCACGTCGATGTGCCGGAAGAATGGAGATTCATGCAACTCGGATCGTTTCTAGCTGCAACCGCCTTTTGGCGCTCGACGCGTCTATAGCAATCAATTCTAGATAATACTATATTATCGCTATAAATTGTTGTTATCGCTGGGTTGTTACGTGCAATTTTACCTTGACTTTGAAGACGCGACGATATCCCGAAAGAACACTTCCGAGCAACGCTACGTTGCGAATGTTATAATTAGACTATATTAAATGTTATAATTAGATTATAATCACTTTCTAACGTTAATTTATCCTATAAATAGTCAACTATTCAATATCAGAAACAATAGTTTTTTTTTGACTTGGTCAATTTTTGGCTGTTTTATTTCGCTTCAACATTATATCTTCTTATATGTATAGATTTTGGATGTTTCGGTTTCACTATTTCAATCAACCGCCAAATATTGATTTTGTTAGGTTAGATCTATTGACCACTGAACGATTCTGTTTCTCACACCTCTTCGTCAGTACCTCAGTAACCTTATAACTACATGTGTCTTAATATCAGATTTTTATATTAAAGATTTTGTTATAAAGCAAGTGAGTGATAAAATGTAGAATCTTGACGAAATTTTATAATCTGATTTTTAAATAACCGTTCCTATCATAATTCCAGACGCAGTTTTTATACTTTCTTGAAAATGATCCACATAAGGATCGAAACGTCAAAAGTTTAAAAGTATTTGCAAAAATGCTTTATTTTAGTTCAATTGATCGAACCGTTTGCGCCGAAATCACCAATATTTTGCTGTTTTTTAAACGAACTACGATCGAAAACTTCAACAACAGTTATAATTAGACTGCGGATCTTTGCGCATTTATAGCAAATTTGTTGGAAAATATAGAAAGTTGAAAATGTCAATATACAACCACTAGCACAATGTTTGCGATCGGAGCCATTGATACCGATTTTCGAGAAAACATTCACAATTTATAAGTATAAAATATTACTTAATGGAGTTAAAACTGATGATCGAAGAATGAAAAACAACAAAATAATAACATAAACATCCATTTACTATAACAAAGAAACTAGAAAATAAACAAAATGTTATACGGAAGAAAATTTCCGATTAATAGAATCACCTGTGAAGTGAATCACCGATTCACCACCTTTGTTTAAGAATTACTGTTGGGTGATTTTTATTGTATAGAGTTTCTTGCGCTGATTCCGAATCTGTCCTTAGTTTTTTCTCTAGACGTACAATTTTTAAGAAACTTAATTTGAAAAAAAAAATATATTTTTCAATTTTAAACAAATATTGTCATGTTATTATACCAGATATTGCATTGTTCTTTGTAGCAATAGATTGTGTAAACATTTATGCATTATGAATGTTTAAACATGTTTAAACAATCGCTAAAGTGAAGACAACATTTTTACACCAATTTGTAATGGTATTATTTAAATATATCTTTTTGCGTTTTCACACAACCTTCTACAAGTATAAATAATATCGTTCATCGTGTCAATTCTACACAGAATTTACATACCCACTTCAACATTTGCAAATTCAGAAAAGACTTCGAGATAAAAATCAGTCATATCTACTTATTTACATAAATCTAGAAAATAATTGTTATTGCATAACTATTTTCAATAAGAGGGTTATACAAATTCTGAATTTACATTACTCAACATTAGGACCATTTTACTATCAAAATATATAATAAAACATCCCAAATAACATTATCAATATATTAAAATTATGAAAATATCGATGTACCACTCTTTCCGCTATGTATAACTCGCACCATGTTATATTACGCTTGAATTCATTTCGAGTCGACTCCTTCGTGCAAACCGTTCGCGTTCGTTTCCTACAAATCACACGCTCGGAGCGAGCCCAAGGTAAGCTCGACTCGCATTTTGCAGTACTCGCACAACCCTACCCGAGGCTCACTTCCCAAGTTTTTACCAGGCGGTCATCCATACAAGCCCATTCTACATTCCACGTTGTTTAATTTCGGTGATCGAATGAGAACCGATGCTTTAAACGAGACCACTGTCGTTGGTAAATGGATGCTTCTGTTATTTTTCATTCTGAAATAAGCTCCTTTTCATTGCCCATCAGTGTTAACTCCATAAAGTAATATTTTATACTTCTAAATTGTGAATGTTATATCAATGGCTCCGATCGGAAACATTGTACCAGGGGTAGTATGATTTCTCTCCTATTAAAATCATTAACCCTCATACGCTTCTCGGAAATAGTTACAAAAAGATCCTCGGGTGATATATTATTCATATTCGCTCCACACTTCAATTAAAATTATATATTATAATACTATTAAACATATTAAATATAATATATTATCTTAATATTATATTAATCTTGCAGTTACTACATATACATATAAGTAGCATTTTTAGGTTCGCCACATACATTTTTCTTAGAAATTTCGCGAGCGCGTACGCCTTCCGAACTTTTCCTACACATAACATTGTCCAACAATAAAAATGTTTTCATATAACTGTTGGGTGGATCTTATAGAGTTTCTTGCGCTGGTTCGGAATCTGGCCTTAATTTTTTTCCTACACGCACAGTTGAAAAACATGACTTTGAAAAAAACCCATTTTTCAACTTTAAACAATTATTGTGATTTTATTATAATAACACTATAATTACTGCTTATAACATTATAATTACACTGCAAGAGACCGAGCGTAAGCTGGTAACTCCGCCTCCCCGTGGCCCCCTCTGAAAACGTCCCTACGCCTGGTTACCATCACGACGTAGGAACGGCTAAGACGAGTTCCTTTCCGTTAGGGACGGTCTTCCCTCCTGATGATCCTTTAATGATGAAAGAGGGGTTTTTCCAAGTCCAAGTTCATAACATCTACGGACTTAAATTAAGACGGAGAGACACCACTTTTGCACTAAATTTCGATGATATTTTTTGATTTATCTCAGAAAATAAGGGTCCATCGAAAAATCGAAATGTACCATGCGATGGAGCAGACTTTTATGTTGAAAAACCATCCTGTCAAGTTGCGAACGTCGAAGTTTGTACCGAATCAGAAAGCAAAATATCATCGCGGAACACAAAGTCGCCGCCAGTGACGATCACCACTAGAGCAGCGCCGCGCCGTATCCCGTAGAACGATTTTCCGCCGAAATAGGTTTTTTCAAAGTCACGTTTTTCAAAAATTGTGCGTGTAAGGAAAAAATTAAGGACAGATTCGGAATCAGCGCAAAATAATTCTATAAGGAACCACCCAACAGTTATATGAAAACATAAAAAAAGTTTAAATTTGTTGAACAGTGTAGTTGGCATAGGCTTCCAGTAACTTTTCTTTTTTTCGCTTTTGGTAAGTTTGATGGGCCACCAATGACTTGTAACGCATTTACTACAGCGAATGCTGCTTCACCTCTGGACAGTACAGGTCTCCTAAGTATTTATTATTTTTCTTATTATCATTATTACGGTATTCGGATGAAATAACGCCCGAGGGACTCTTCCGTCACTTGTTTTTTTTATGACGTTACTATCATAAAGGAAATGTCATCGACTTGTGTTTTACATATATGATAGTTTAGACAAATACCCCAGTTATAACACATTTAGAAAGAAATGGAAACAGAAAATGGGTCAATTTTTCCCCGAGGAGCGTATGAGGATTAATGATTTTAAGGGAAGAAACGACATTCAATTTAGTTTCTATTGCAATCGATGCAGACAATTTTTATTTTCCATAACGATTCGCATTTGGTGGCAAATACTGGCAGACTGAGAACTGTTGTAGAAGTTTCCTGAAGATTGTTCGCTCACAGTACTATAATCTGCGACGATTGTTCTATGATATATTAATGAATTCTCTGAACACGCAGGAAACACATGTTCCCTGTCCAACAAAGAATAGGCGTAAGTACTCGAAATACATCATGTTTGATGTGTACAGTCTTTCGAGCAACAGGTGGAGCTCGTCGAGTAACAATTCCAATTCAAATGACAAGAAACCGTGCGAAAAGGTCATGTGTAAATTTAACGAACGACACGCTTGACGCGCGGGATAAAGGAAAAGTGAAAAACAAATAGTAACAACCAGAACAAACTGACAAGAACCTTTAGATTAGCGACACCATGAATCATCGTATGATCGCGCACGCAATTATCGGAGAAAGATTAAAGAAATCGTTCAGGTTTACTGAGGGCAAGACAGACGCGAACAGCTTTATTCCCATAAAACAAAAATACGTTTAACCTTGAGTTATTTAATTCGGTCAAAGTAATCGTATCGATGCAAATTACCATAGTAATGAATTTCTTATGTCCTATGGAAATCACCTACACAAATTTCTTCGACACCGACAATTACTTTGGCCGACAACGAATGTGTTCGGCAATGATTTCAGATTCGTTGTCGGTCAAAATTGGGGCCCGATAAAATTCGTTGTCGGCCAAAGTTATTGTCGGTCAAATCTGGAGACGATGAAATGTTGTCGGTAAAAACCGTGTCGGGAAATTTGTATCGGTGATTTCCATGGGACCCGAATTTCTTACGGGTAGTACACAATTATGGATTACAATTCTGCGGGGTTCTGCGGAGTTAAGAATTTAGTTCGTCAATTTAATATGTGTATATTTAATACAGAAACAAATTTTACTTAATAAGATAATCATCATTAATCGTATTATTCAAACTTTATGAACGAAATAGAAATGAAATTTAAACAAAAATAAGTCTCTTTTTGGAATCACAATTGAAATATATACATATATGTATATGGGATAAAGTAAAATATGTATATGTGTGTGTGTGTAATAATATCAAATAAATGTAATAATACACCCCGTGGCAGAATGTTTCCGATCGGAGTCATTGAAACGGATTTTAGAGAAAACATTCACAATTTAGAAGCATAAATTATCACTTCATAGAGTTAAAACTGATGGGAAATGAAAAGGGGCTTATTAACGAATGAAAGATAACAAAATAACATAAGCTTACATTTATTATGGCATAGAAACGAACAAATAAACAAATTGTTACTGGGAAAAAAGTTTCCGATTGATACAACTGCTGGAAAAAAGTTTCCGATTCGATTTACACTGTTCAACACCAAATTTGTTAAACAATTTCAGTTGGATGATTCCTATAGAGTATTTTGCGCTGAATCCGAATCTGCCCTCAATTTTTCCCTTGACGCACAGTTTTTAAGAAACTTAATTTGAATGAAGAAATATATCTTTCAATTTTAAACAAATATTATCATGTTATTATACAAGATATTGCACTGTTCTTTGCAGAAATAGATTCTGCAGACTTTTCCGAATACAGTGATATCTAATATTAATACATTATGAATCTTTAAACATATGTTTGAACAATCGTTAAAGATGGAGAGACAACCTTTTTACACCAATTTGTGAAAATATGTTTACGTTTATCTTACAAAATAAGGTTGCAGCGGAAAATCGAACTATATTTCGCGATAGAGCAGATTTTATCTTGAGACTAACCCAACTCCAACCCTTTAAAGTCAACAAGTCGACGTTTTTATCGAACCCGAAAGCAAAATATCTTCGCCTGAGAGCATGAGTCGTCATCATATACGGCGAGATACACCACGGCATTGGTGTTATTTTTCATTCGTTAATAAGCCCCTTTTCATTTCCCATCAATTTTAACTCTATAAAGTAATAATTTATACTTCTAAATTGTGAATGTTCTCTCGAAAATCCGTTTCAATGACTCCGATCGGAAACATTCTCCCACGGTGTGTATTATATATCTTCGACAAAACATCGAAATAGTTCATCGTGCGCGTCGTCATTCGCAAAATTTTGTTTATACGCGTGGTCCCAAAAATTTACGGGATTCCGCATCACCTATTTAAGAAATGCGGGACCAAAAAATGAATCGGCATCCTGCAGGATTGCGGGATCGCAATCCCTATACGCGATTATCCATGATAGTTATTTCCGTCCGTGAGTGTTGCCACCAGTCAGGGACAAGTATCGTGGCCAAACATGTGGGTAGTTAGCGTCGACAACTGTTCTCACGCACACAGACCGAGGATATAAACTCGTTCATGGGTCACGTAGGATCAAAGCCTTTTTTAGGGGGCCTGGAAAACCGTTTAGAAGCATGGCGGCGAGCATGGCGGCGAATGTGGAGCGAATTTCAAGCGTCGCACGGTTATATTCGATTCGAAGCTCGAGTAGCCTTGGAAACGAATCAGCGATCTCTTCCTTTTCCGTTTTCTTTATTTTCATTCAACGCGCTTCTGTTTACGTAGCTGCGATCAGGATTACCGGATGCGGGGAACGATTCCGAAGAAATCACCTGATATTCCGTTGCGTATCCTGCAGGAAGTATGCTGGGTGCGCCGCACAGTGGTGCGAACGGGGGTAAAAATCGCATATCACGATACTTGTAAACTATGCAAAACACTTTAAAGTACATATCTGTAGCGGCTATCGGCAGGTACATTTTAGGAACATTTGGCGTGCAAATGGTCGAGAAAGTTTATGGGACCCGTTGTCACACAGCGGGTTACTCGTCTTAGCGAGAGTTTTTAGGGTTTTGTTAGTCACGTTTTAGCAATTAGATTTTCTTACCTTCGGCCTCAGCAGCATGTACGGATACCGTAAACCTCGAGTTTCCGAAGGGACCGCGGAGCTAGGCAGGTAAGCGACAGCCAGGCCTTGAGACACCGTGGGCCCGTAGGAAAACCCGCTACATTACCATATTTCCGGAACCGCCCTCACGTGCGAAAGAACAACGGAAGCACAGGGAAGGTTCCGCGAAATTACCTGATTGGGCAAGAAAAAGACGAGTGTCCAACCAATCAGGGAAAGCTGGCCCACGAAGACTTGGGGCTAGCGAGAGGAGAGGATTGTCAAAACGGGCAGTCTGTTCCAAGCTCTTGAGAGATATATCTGTTTACCAAAATAGAAATAAACTGACTCTTGTCAAAAGATAGAACATTTTGGTGGAGTTTAATCCCTTACCAACCTAATCTTTATATCCAATCAGGTTTTGACTGCGAACTCTTGAGAACCTGGCACTGAGACTATTTTGTTTCTAACTATAGTCAGTCGCGTGTATCCGCGCACGCCCTCCAAAACAGAATAACTTTATTAAACTTTCACGAAAAACTGAAAATTACTATTTATTATATTTATTTCTAGATTTGGCAGATTTGAACTTACTGCTTTAATTATAGCGGACATTGGCCGAAGTTGGTCGAGATTTTTTAAACAATTAGTTCAATATTGTATGATGTATTGTCAAAACAATAAAAAAAAATTGCTTCGAGAAATAAAGAATGTGCGTAATGCACAGATTTTTCTGTTAGCACATTTTAGTTAATAATTAATAACATTCTTTTTTAATTATTGCCATATAACCGTTGTACCTGCGGCATGCTTTCCGCAAATTTCCAAGCAGATTTGTTGAATAGTTTGGTTTTTATAGATTTTTGGCCGTTTCGCACCACTGTGCACAGCGAAAACGGGATCGGTATTTTCTACGTTCTGTTTTCGCTGGATTCGTTAGTCGCACGACCCACGGAATTTTATAATTCCGACGAGATTTCCTCGGATGTGAATCTAGATACTCAACAACATTTTCTACAGCAGGAACGACGCACAGGTATAGTATACGACCCTTTTTCGATCCCTTTTTTACGTCCCTGCATTCCTGCTCCTGGGAGACGGACCTTAGCAGCACCGTTATTCCTTGTACGTGTTAATTCGTGCGTGTGCCCCACTCGTCTGGTTTTTCTACAACTCGCTACCATTAGAGGAGGGCTTCTGCTCGCGTGTTCCACGTACAGGAGACTTGTCTGGTTCTAGACGATCATTACGCTCACCTCCACTGCGATCTTGTGAAACGCATTGACATAGGCGTATCTTTCGCTCGATCTGTCGCGCGAACGTGTAGCTAGATATTTCTCGAAGTTAGAAATTCTTAAAACTCTTGAAACATTTTGATAAAGACTCCAAATTTTCAAGATTTTCATGATATCCGAATTTGACGAAGTGGTACCTTCTCTCCGACTTGAATGATCTTGAAATTTGTTGTCGAGGTCACCATTCAGAACAACATTGCCCATTAAAGTGATCGAAGGGGCGGCTTTAGATTAGGTCTAGATTAGATTTGGTTTTCAAAACTTTCAAGATTTTTGTTGGAGTTTATTTAAGAAACAAATTGACAAAAATAATCTGCTGCTTCCAGCACGAACATTTGATCGCTTGACTTTCAATCAAATGCCTATGCAAATGATACACTGTATCTCTGATGTTCCCGTCATGGATTCTTCAACTCTCAGGGGTTTCTTAGATCGTCGTCCGTTTTTCTAGAAGTTTACCGAAGTTTACTTAGGAGTTTGCCGAACAGTAAAGACGTGCCTTCAGAGTTAGATTACTTTGAATAAAAAAATTCCATTTCATATTTTAATTGAGTATGGTTCATTGCATTCCTATATAACAACCCTAGTAGTACAAAATATTGTATACACATTCATATAATATTAAAAAGAGATTCAATCTTTTTTTAATATTCAAATATACACACAATATTTATTTTATATTAAGTAATAAATATTTCTTTTTAAATATACAGAAAATATCTATTTCATGTTACGAGAAAAATATTTTTTTTTTCTAAATATTAAATGAATCTTTATTTCATATTAGAAGTAGAATATTTTTTCCTAATATAGAGATAATGGTTGTCCTTGTATATTGTACATGTATACAATATTCCGATCCAATATTTTTCTCATATGAAAAAATGTGGCTTAAAAAATATTTTTCCAATATTTCAACAAAATATCCATTTAATATTT
Source organism: Lasioglossum vierecki (assembly GCA_028455595.1). NCBI lineage: Eukaryota > Metazoa > Arthropoda > Insecta > Hymenoptera > Halictidae > Lasioglossum > Lasioglossum vierecki. The sequence goes on along the minus strand of CM052334.1, from coordinate 21,118,833 downwards.
TTGTGCTACTAGGGAAAAATCTTCATGAGTTCCAAGCTTCGAATTATATTGGAAATGATTCAAATTTTTCGTCGTAAACATTGGATCGAAGCGACTCGAAGTGTTTCAGATCCTATCGGTACGTGTAATCCACGAACCCCGGGGATCGGCGTCAAATTGAAATCATCGATGACCAGAGCGTGTGCGCAAAATTAACGACGCGTTAATTTGATAAAACACCGAGTAATTAAACGCGATTAATCATTCAGCAGTTTGTCCGCAGATTATTCTGCTTGCAGGAATTGTTCACCGAGATTCACTGAGTCAGTGTTCGTGACCTGACGCGAGGCGTCACGTTTTTGCCACAGAATGAATCGAGACACATACCATGAATCATGTCTTAGCATTTGTGAATCGCGGATCGAATGACTCGCGCGACCGGAAGTGGTACAGCCATCGTCCCCGATGGGAGAGTTTGCGGAGAGTTCTTTTATCGTAGCGTGATTAGGGCAATTCAATGCGCCCGCAAAGAGATTTTATGATCGACCCGTAGGTCGAACCGAGTGGATATTGTCTCTCTAACTATCGTGCGATAACGTTGTAAACAGACTTATCGAAATGCACGAGAACAATGCATAATTTCAAGTACACGATAGAAGAATCGTTTTATTGGCTGCGTGCTCGTGGACCGCGAACGAAGTCGCGTGAACATTGTTACTAGATTGCGGATGTTTATAGAATTTATTCTAGACGAATTTTCGGAAAGTGAAACAACAAAATATATTAAAAAAACTTTTTACAAACCACGCTTACATCAAAATACACTAAGGAGATAATGATTTTTTTTTAGATATTAGTGACTATAAACAAAATCATGGAGCGTTATACTATATTAACGTTATCTTCGTGAACGCTCCACGCTTTTATTTATAGTTACTAATAATTTAACTAAATAATTAAATTGCTTCAGTTTAATTTACTTAAACTAAAATAAAATTATCTCCTTTTTAGGGTATTTTAATATAAGCGTGGTTTTTAAGAAGTTTTTTTATATAATTCTTTATTTTCTTTTAGCCTTTTTTAAATAGAACACAACATATAGTAACACTGAAATACTAATATAATACTAATATAGAAATACGTGAGATAGAATGAAGGGATGACTCCGAGGAACGACGTACTACATACTATGTACCGTGCGTATTTAATTTAGTAAGGCTCGGGTTCGATTTCCGCTGAGATACTCTGCCAAGATTTTTTTTATCTCCTAAATGCACAGTTTTTAAAAAAAAGTTTTGTTTAATATTGCATTGTCATCCATTTCTGAGCCATGCTTAAAGTTTCAAGTCGCTAGCTCATCGTAAAGTGGTTAAAAATCGATTACAAGAATTGACGCATACAACACGATAAGCTAATATAAGCGTGGTAATTAAGATCAATTGCAAAATTTGTCACCGAACAGATAGACAAGAAACCGAGCTGATAAAAATGTGGTAAATATACAATGTTATTTCCAGTGGTATTAGCGTTTGCAGATCTTGAAACAAATAAAACTCGTACTAAATTTCCTAGCATTTTTTAAAAATTCTAAAAGCCATAAATGCGTAAAGATCCACAGTCTAATTATGACTATTAATAATTATATAAAACTCCTACTCTTCTGCAGTAGTGGATCTAATGGTACGCGGACGAAACTGCCGCATGGTGCCCCGGGACACCATAGGGCCCCGAATTTCAAAGAAATTTATTTAATGTGCAACGGTATGAAATATTTTCATTACTTTTCTTTTTCGTTAATATGTTTAGGAGAGTTTTCTTGCAACTTCTATTTCTAACTTGAGTGCGAGGGCCCCAAAATTTTTACCGCTTGGGGCCTCCACTTGACTTGAGCCACCACTGCTCGTCTGTTCGCTACTGTATGCAACTATGTGTTCCCACGCTTCTACGGTTTTCCATAGTTGCACGCTTACAGACAGAGTTGCGCAAACGCGAGCGAGAAAGTTTTCCGGGAATATCAATAGTGAGAAATATCTTAAGATCTTTCCTAAAAAAAGATATTTAAAACGCGTACGACGATGTTCGTTTCATTGCGTAAGAAAATCAGATCGCATTGTATGGGAAATCGAGACGTCCAAACCGATACTTATTTTCTCGAAACACTCGTGCGCGTCGGCCACCAGTAACTTTCATGTTTAGCTGACCGTTCGTGAATCGTAGGGCACAGAATCCACCGGAAGAATTAATTCAACGCGTTCTCTACGACACGTCTATTTATCAGGCGAAATGGAACGACCTGTTCGGGTACATGTAACCGATAAGAGGAACCTGAAATACGCGCGCGCGTTGTCTGAATGAACCACGTTCGATTCGCAAACGTCCGCGACAATTTGACCGACAAGAATTCGCTGTAAAGAAACTTCACCGACAACTGCGACCACCCTGTCACTAGACTGCAGAGAACTCTATGGAATCATGGCTTTCAAAAATTTTCTAAAAATTGTAGAATATAAAATATGATACTATGAAAAATAAGATTCTATTTTATTACCACGCTTATATTAGTTTGCTGTGTTGTTTGTTGTATGCATCAAATCTTGCAATCGAATTTTAAATCACTTCCCGATGAGCTAGAGACTTGAAACTTTAAACATAGCTCAGAAGTGGATGGCAATGCAATATTAAAAAGAATTTTTTAAAAACTGTACGTTTAGGAGATAAACAATCTCAGCAGAGTATATTAACGGGAATCGAACTCGAGCCTTACTAAATACTCGGTACAACCAGAATTTCTATATTTTGTGTTCTGTTTAATAAAAACTAAAAAGTAGAAAATAAAAAACTTTTTAAGAATCACGCTTCTTATATTAAAATGCACTAAAAAGGAGAAAATATTTTTTCAGATATTAGTGACTATGTATAAATACAAGCGTGGAGCGCTATAAACTATATTAACGTAATCTTTGTGGGGGATCCACGCTTTTATTTATAGTCCAAGGCTTTTATTTATCTCCATTTTAGTGCATTTTCATATAAACGTGGTTATTGAAAATAATTTTATTCCACTTTCTTAAAATTCGTTTAGAAAAATTGAAAATTCCATAAAAATCCGCTGCCTAATCATCGCCATAATTGTCTCTGTTTACAGTTACATTTTTTATCGCTACGCGTCCTTCATGATTCATTATATTAAATAATATCGACCGATGCTGTTACCGAATAACCCCTCTGTCAACAGGCAGCTCTCTTGCAATTTACGTTGAAAATTTGCTAGTATGGTATGATTTAGAAAAAAATGCGACGCCTTTTTCGGCCACTAGTCTTTTATATTGTAGGCACTTTCTCGAGCATGATTTCGTACTTAGAGCTTCTCGAAGACCATATCGCCGCTTGAATGTAAGATCTAGATAACTTACAATTCCTTATTGTAGACCTTTTTTGCAAAAAAAAAAGAAACAGAAATTGCCTACTTTTTCCATTAACAAGATTAAATTAAATTATGATTCACAAGATGGCGTAGATTACTTTGATGGGTTACCCAGTTTTTACATTAAATTCTACCTGATTTTTTCTTTAATACGAAGTAGATAACTCAAAATGTCCAAATTCCAAGTTACTTAGTTCTTAAGTTCAGGCGGCGATATAATTGATGCATATTCTAGTAGCTATTTTTTAAATACACTGACCACAAGATACTGGTCGTACTACCGAGTATTTAGTAAGGTCAGGGTTCGATTTCTCGCTAAGATACTCTGTGCTGAGATCTTTTTATCTCCTGAACGCACGGTTTTAAGAAAAATTTTTTTTTAATATTGTATTATCATCCAGTTCTGAGCTATGTTTAAAGTTTCAAGTCTCAAGTTTTTACGCCTACAACAAACAACACGGCAATTTAATATAAGCGTGGTAAATATGTACAGTGAGTGTACAAAATATTCGTACACCTATTAAAATAGAATAACTTTTTTGTAATTGCATCAAACGACCTGATTTTTTATAATCAATTAGAAGCATTGATTCATGAAATGATATGCAGAAAAGATTTCCAAAAGATTATATTTGACAATGTTACATGCAAAAGTAAAAAAGGTATTTTTAAAACTTTTTTATTTTTGCTCTCAATGAAAATTTGAAATATATGTTTCGCAGATCTACGGTAGTTATACGGACACGCATCGAAAGATGTACCGTTCTGTGGATTTTGAGCAGAAACTGATCAAAAGTCGTGTAAAATTACGATTTTACCATTTTTGACGGCTTGTAGTTCGCGTGTATGTTAATCGACTTTGATGAAATTTTCAGCAGGTTTATAACTACTAAATAATTATTCTTTACGGGCGTAAATGATAAAAGTTTTAAAAAATGTATTTTTTATTTTTGCATGTAACCTTGCTATCGTATAATATTTTGAAAATCTTTTTTGCGTATCATTTCGTAAACCAATTCTTCTAATTAATTATAAAAGATCAGATTGTTTGATACAATTATAAAAGCAGCCATTGTAATTTTATTGTACCGTATACAATTCCTGGTACTATTTAAAAGTCATCGGATACTCTGGATGGTTAAAAACGTTCCGATAACGTGCTGGACGTATTAAGACATCGAGGCATCGATTGGAATCGTATGAAAGAATGCGACGGGTATGCGACAACACGCACGAATGACTGTACACAAGCGAAAGGCGATGAGCAAGAGTATACATTTCATGTATGCGCAGAAATCTATCGAACGAAGTCCATCGAACAGAACAAAGAAGGAAAAGAAATTGTCTCTTCAACTTAGTTAATTCAATTCAATTCAATCGTAATAATCGAATGATTTCAATTGTAAACTACTGCAATATTTCAACAATTCTGTGTCGTTCGAGATCACTTTAAACCTCTGCAGATGATTGTTTCGCATCTCTTTCGCGTTCGATGTAAAAGTTCTTTCTCAAACAGTTCTCGGACAAACAACGAGAATTCCAACGAAGCTGAAATTTTAAGTCTGCTTCCACCGTTTCCATCATTTAAATAGCAAACGATTCGGAGCTATGTTTGCGTCCCGAGCTCGCTTCGACGTTTCGGAAAATCGTTAACGATGGCTAAAGTGGATTTTTCAAGAGAAAGCTGACAAAAGGATACCTCCGGCGAAACACAGGGCATCATTAAAGTCACGTTAATGAATGTCAACCCGGGCCTGGTCTCTGTGTAAACAGCAATGCGTATTCCACATGCGAACAAATGAAGTAGGAAGGAAGATATCTGCGTACCGTTTCTGAAAACGTATTCCGCGTGCGCGCTTGACGATCAGCGATCGTAAAAATAATGAGTAAAGAGTAAGCACTTTCGTAAGCTGGATGATTCAGCTGACTGTCCAAAGTCAATGCGGAAGAAAAAGAACAGTTTGCACGACCACCGCGATTGAAAAGTAATTTGCGAAACAGTGGGATCTGTTTCAACGGTAAAAAGATCCGTTTCTCAGTTTATAATTTCTATTAGCCTGTTTCCGGAGTTCAAAGATCGAAGACGACTCCGAGTCTGACTGAAGCCCCGCAAGAAACGTGGACAGGCCAGGCACGTGAGCCCGTTATTCACCGTGTCTGAGAATAGAGTAAAAGATTGTATAACCTCGCGCTCGGTGAATGGAGGAGACTTCATAATCATCGGTAAGTTGGTCACCGGGCGATGGTTACATTCTGTCCGTCAATTAAACTGTATAATTAGGTGCAACGTCACAGCAACTGGATGTTACGATCAATCGTCTGTTAAGCAAACCGCGACTTGCGTAACAATCACTTGTCCGTTTACCCACTGGCAAAACGCCTTAAAACCATTTTCTGTTTTTCTAAGACTGAAATACATGTAACACAGTCGAAGCAACGTACGCGAAAATAATTCTGTGAGAGACGACACAGGTATCTACAATGTAGAATGACGTTATCTTCTGGGTACCATCGTCCTCGAAAATGTTCGCCTGCAATGATGTCTACGTAACTGACTACATGGAACTTTTTATACGACAACAACATAAATAAATTTTTATTCAGTAGAATAATTACTTTAATGCAAATAAAATAATATATAAAAACACTTTTTAAAAACCACGCTTATATTAAAATGTACTAAAAAGGAGAAAATCATTTTTTTTTAGATATTAGTGACTATAAATAAAAGCGTGGAGCGCTAAATTATATTAATCTATAGTAATCTTCGTAGGCACTCCACGCCTTTATTTATAGTCACTAACATCTAAAAAAAAATGATTTTCTCCTTTTTAGTACATTTTAATATAAGCGTGGTTTTTAAAAAGTTTTTTTTATCTATTTCTTTATTTTCTACTTTCCAGTCTTTTATTATTGTTATTTATAGTAGACGGTTTGAAGCTCTTTTACATAAGTGTTTACAATTAAAAAAAAAACAGAATGATACAAGACAACTCGTTCAATAACGAGGAAGGGACATGCACAAAAACAAATAATATTGATACAATCGATATGGTATTATCATATAATCCTGCGTAGTCGCATTTGAAAATTTTGTAAAGATGCGATGAAAAAATCAATACGATTATAAATAGTGCATGATTTTGCAATAATGCGATCCATTGGATTAATTAATCTATAAGTAGTTGTTTGCTTTAAATGTTAGAAAACCCTAACTGAATTAAAAATAAAGCTCTGGTCGGATACTATTCTTGAGCAGATAATGTTCATTGTAGTTAATAAAGTAGAGTACACATAATCAAAGAATGACATTGGATTATTTAGCTTATATGAACAAAATCTGAGAAATTACTGCTGCACTCTCTCGAGCATGATTTCGTACTTAGAGCTTATCGAAGACCATATCGCCGCCTCAGATCTAGATAATTTACAATTCCTTATTTTAGACCTTTTTCCTGCTAAAAAAATAGAAGTTGCCTACTTTTTAAATTAACAAGATTAAACTAAATTATTTTTCACTAGATGTCGTAAATTGCTTTTATAGGTTACCCAGTTTTTACATTAAATTCTACCTGATTTTTTCTTTAATACGAAGTAGATAACTCAAAATGTCGAAATTCCAAGTTGCATAGTTCTTAAATTCAGGCGGCGACATAGTTGATACATATTCTAGTAACTATTTTTTAAATACATGGACCGCAAGATACATATACTGGTCATACTACCGAGTATTTAGTAAGGTCAGGGTCCGATTCCCGCTGAGATACTTTGCTGAGATCTTTTTATCTCATAAACACACGGTTTTAAGAAAATTTTTTTTTCATATTCCCTAGTAGCATAAAATATTGTATACGCATTCATATAATATTAAAAAGCGATTCAATTTTTTTAATATTAAATGTACATACAATATTTATTCTATATTAAGTAACAAATTCTTTTTAAATATGCAGAAAATATCTACTTTATGTTACGAGAAAAATATTTTTTTTTAACTTTTTCTTCTTTTTAATTGAATGTTATATAAATATTGAATTTATATTTTTCAAATATTAATTCCATATTTTTTATAATATTTACTTCATATTTTTTAAATATCTAGTTTATATTCTCTGAATATTTAGCTTATATTTTCTAATCATTCAATTCACATTTCATAAACATTAAAATTACGATTTTACCATTTTTGACGGCTTGTAGCTCGTGTGTTTGTTAATCGACTTCGATGAAATTTCCAGCATATGTGTAACTACTGTAAATCGACAAAACATATATTATAAATATTCTTTACGGGCCCAAATGATAAAAGTTTTAAAACATGTATTTTTTATTTTTATATATTTACTAGTACAAGTCGACACATTTGTTTCTGCTTGGAGCACTAAATTTGTAGCAGTCACATTATAAATATCAGAAATATGCGAGTAATGAAAAGTGGAACGGAGGAACTTGTCGACGTTTAAGAAAATGGACGTTTCGGTGCATCGCGCGACGAGGTTTGCGAAATAATCGCAGTTGCGGAGAGTCCTAAAGCCGACACGTGTGAATCCGAGTAATCCTGTTAAGTCGTGAAAAAAGGTGCACTGCACGCAAAACAGAACTGCACGTGCAAACCGACGCGATGCGACGCGACGACCATGGGAGAGAGAAGATGGGGTCGGACCCCATCGAGTTCGACCTAAAAGGGAGTTAATTCGTTTAAGGGATTCGAACCGGGAAGAGAAGTAGTGACCACGGTGCAGAACATGCACGTATACACGAAAGTACAAGAGAATACGCGTTCGCATGAGTCACAGGATGTAGGGCGAGAGAGTTTCACGATAAAACGCGTCGTCCAAGTTATCAGCTGTCTCGGGATGCACATCATTCAGCCGTCGCCCAGCATTGTTGGTTTCGAACAAAAGCTCCCGCGACAAAGGATGTAGCTCTCGGATGCAACGAAGAGCGCATACACACACATGCAAATATTAATTCCGAAAGCGGACTGCGAAATAAGCAGAAACTACCCTTGAGAAGCTACAACCCCTTTGAATCGGTATAAAAAACTGAGCTTTGCGATTTATAATTTGTATCAGACTTTATAACGAATTTATTTTTGTCGAAGTCAAACTGTTTTGTAAAAGAAAACTCAAGAATATTGTTACAATGGAATAGGTGGTGTGCGTCACGTCGGTAACACAAAATATTGTATACACTTACATATAATATTAAAAAGCGATTCAATCTTTTTTAATATTCAAATGTACATACAATATTTATTTTATATTAAGTAACAATTTCGTCTTTAAATAGACAGAAAATATCTATTTCATATTAGGAGAAAAGTATTTTTTTCTAACTTTTTCTTCTTTTTAATTAAAAGTTATTTAAATATTGAATTTATATTTTTCAAATATTGATTTTACATTCTTTGTAATATTTACTTTATATTTTTTAAATATCTAGTTTATATTCTCTGAATATTTAGCTTATATTTTCTAAACATTCAATTCACATTTCTTAAACATGCATACAATAGTTGGATCCAATATTTATCTCGTATGAAAAAGTGTGGCTTAAAAAATGTTTTTCCAATATTTGAAAAAGATATTTATTCAATATTTTTGTGCTATGTACTAGGGGAGTCGCGACTCGCGAGTCACTTCGACGCTAGAGTCGGTTTGGGCAGGATATACCTGGTGCTGTTGTCGATTAGCTGTTTTACAATAAAGTTATTTTTTCAAAGGTTACCTATTTTACTAAATTGATTTGTTTCGCTAAAAATCATATCCCTTAACCATTTTGATTAGAGATCGTGGCTTTGTACGTGTATTAATAACGCACGTGTATTTCATTACACGTATTATACTTGCCTCAGTGCGTGTCTTTTTAAGTATGTACATAGTTACATGTGTACTATTTCACGTATGTACAGGGTGTCACAGACCACTCGTTTATAATCTAAAAAATAGATTATTTTCAAAACTTCAAAGTGTTTCTAATGGTGATATTTTTAACTTCCATTTCCAGCCGGAAATAGGTGTCTGACACCGAAAGTTACATTTTTCAAAAAGAACATGGTATTCTTTATTACGGATTCGGATTCTATGCGAAAAACAAATAAGAAACTTTTGTCTGAATCATTTTTTCGAAAAACGTCATTTTATGTCCTTTAAGTAACCTTCAAAATGAACATAATATTTGAATATAAAATGACGTTTCTCGAAAAAATGTTTCGGGTAAAAGTTTCTTGTTTTTTTTCGCATAGAATCCAAATCCGTAATAAGAAAAACCATGTTCTATTTGAAAAATGTAACTTCCGGTCTCAATCACCTATTTCCGGTCGGAACCGGAAGTTAAAAATATCATCATTTGGTAGAGCGCATCTGATTTATAAAAGAAACACTTTGAATTTTTGAAAATAACCTATTTTCTAGATTATAAATGGATGGTTCGGGTGGTCTGGGATACCCTGTGTATATTTCAATACACGTGCATTAATGGAGCCTCATTTTCATTCGTATAATTGTTAGAACATTGATATTAATTTGTGTATACCTAATTTTGCTTTCGAAAATTAGTACCAGTATACTAAAAATTAAAACGAATTAAAATGCGGATACGTTGAAAACACGTGTATTTAAATATACGTAAAATAGTACACGTGTATTTATTTATACATACGTGAAATAGTACGCGTGTCCCGTGTACTTAAAATGACACGTGCTGAAGTACGTGTGCGTGAAATACACGGGAAATAGAGATCTCTAATTTTTATTGAAACGTTGACTTCGTTGAAATGGTACGTGTACAAAGAAAAGGATGAAATCTCGGCGAGTGAAACTTCAGAGAGCTTCCAGGGAAAACACCGTGCCCTCGTATCTTTAAAACATATGTCAAGAAAATTGAATCTCTCCTCGAAACATAAGTTAGGCAACTTTCGGTTAACTTGACGTCCTCCTCCCTTGTTTTTATCTCCGAAAAGATGGAACGTCAATGACGAAGCGTTAGTAGTTAATACTATGGTATATTCCCTTTATCTTTCTCTAACAAGCGCCGCTGCAGCGATAAGATAAGATAAGATAAGGATCGATAATACATATCGTGACTTTGGTTCATCGACCAAGATTACACTTCTGTTTTCTCTTGCGCGGTGCCTCGAATTTCGTTTCACGGTGGGAAAGTTCTGAAAATTAAACGTCGTTTCACGGCCGGATAATATGTTCGGCATACATTATATTGGATAAGAGCCAGCCGGGGTAAGTGGATAATGTTGGGGAAGTTAACTTTCGAACAGGAGAGGAAAACGACGAGAGAGCACATTTCTACAGGAAGCAACTGCGAAACCAGTTAGTTACAGTTATTCTTTCGGACCGGAATTATTTATCGTGAAATGTAGAAATTCACGGTGACATAAGCGGGTATGGGCGTGCGGCGCTCCACGGTACATCGGTTCACGGTTGTGTTTTTCCCATGGCCGTGTGTAATTCGCCAACCTAATGAAAGAAAAATGATTATACCGCCAGAAAAATGACACGGCTGTGCAGCCGTTCAGTTTTGCGTCAGCCGGGCGTGGGCTTTCACTTTTCTGGTCCCTCGGTCGTTTCGCTTACGTAAGAAAAATCATGTTAGAAGCCTGGTGATTATTCGGTGGGTAAGTTCGACTTCCATATGAAACGGACTAGCGATACGAACGCTTTCGAATATAGCCGCAATTTTATCGTGTGGCAAGCGATGCACGTAAGACGAGTCCAAGAAGTATCGGATTGCACGATGGGCGGTCTTTTAACTGGTCGAATGGCTGCGCATTTATTATGGCAATATGCGCCGTCCACCTTTCGTCGTTCCGTCAGGAATCACAGAAATTAATAAAACGCAACTTGTCGAACGTCTCGTACAGAGGCGGGCATTATTTGACGAAACAAATATTTCAAATACTATTTAATATTTTAGACTTTATTTTGCTTAAAGAAAGTAGTATTTTAACCCTTTTAGTGCCGGGGGCCGATATATTGGCTCTTGCAGCACTGGCGAGAAGTGCCAGAGCCGATATATCGGCCCGCACCTTATAGCGCTTTACCTTTGTTATGTATATAATTTTCAATGAATATAGAAAACTAGTGTCATTGTTTTGTTCTCTATTTCGTCCTTAATATACTGCTTTCTCAATCATGTAAATATTGTTTCTTGTTTGGTTTTTATGAACATTTTCCCAAACCCTAGTAAAACCGTGAAATTCGGCCGGTTATTCTCGCATAGGCACCTCTTTTTCGCCTGGCACTAAAAGGGTTAAATAAGATATACAATTTCGAAAATAAAATATTTCTATTTTAACTAGAGCTCGGACTTTTACCCGGGTACCCGAGTACCCATGAGATAGCCGAGTATCCGGGTACCAGGATATCTCATAAGACAGAAGTTATAAATGATTTTGTGCAATTTAAGACAATAATGAAATTAAAAGAACGTTGATATATCAATTTAAATTTATTAAAATTGTTCAAGAGAATAAGTAGTCGTAATATATCGTCTGCTTTCCTATTGATGCGAACGATCTTTATTTTGCATGAAGATCCACAGTGTATTCGTGAGATACCCGGATACTCGGGTAATTTTTGTTTACACGAATACCTGGTTATTCGGGTAATGCTGTTTACCCGAGTACCCGGGTACCCGAGTAATTTATGTTTACCCGGGTATCTCATAAGTCACAGCTTTAATTTTAACAATCGGAACCACCAAATAAAATATTTCTATTTTAATAATCTGGAACACAAAATAGAATATTGTATTTAATATTTCTTACCTTAGCAATAATTTAAAGAAGAAATGGTACTTAATATAAGAAACTATATCATTTGCCACATTTTCGTTTTATTTTTTGTTTAACTGCTGCTATTCGCATACAACAAGGTGCAGCGTTCGAAATTTGTATCTGTTAAGGTGCTCCTTCGAGAACACAGAATCAGTCCAGCAAAACTAAAAAGTCTCTCAACTGGGGCAGAGGACGGAATAGCTGTGTTGTATTTTAAAAACAATGTTTTCATGTCTTTATACTTTGCAATACTTTCAATTAGTGTATCACTATCGCTCAAATATTGAAATAATTCTAATTCTGCAAAGTTTGTATGACTGGTATCATCTGTTTCTTTTTCCATAAAAGAAAAAAAGTCATTTACTTCTTTGTTTTGTGAAATTAATTGAGGATTTGCCATTTGTTTCAAAGCATTTAATACGGTTTCTACTCATATTTGTACCACTAATATTTCTACTCATAAATATATCGAATGCGAACCATTATTTTCAGCAATAATATTTAAAATTGAAATTGCAAATAAAGACAAAGTCGAAATATTATCAATATTCTTTAAATAAAATACTATTCTAAAAAATTACTGCCTCAAATAAATTATTTTATTTTCAAAAAGTAATGCATCAAATAAAATATTTTATTTTCAAAATCGTACACATACTTTAAAATAAATAGGATTATTGATTATTTACTATTTAACACGTTGGGTGCCACGTCAGCCACCGATGACTGACACCGAGCTTTCCGTTCAGACCGCGTAGGTCACCAATGACTGACAGTACTACGATACCTGCGCGCGCGACCTGACGGGGGAAGTCGCTATAAAACCGCGTGGCACTCAACGTGTTAAAATACTATTTTCCTCAGCTTTGGTGTAGTAATTATAAATGCAACCGCGCAAGTTTCGGCGAACTTGTTCGAGGGAATTGCAACGAAACGCTCAAGGTCACTGCGTCATTTTTTAAAATTTTTTGTTTATTATCCAATTGGCTGGCTTTTACGATCGTGAATAGTAATCAGACGGGTTCAACGAGCAGTAAAATAAGATGTCATTCGAGGCCGCGAAAGGTAGTGAATTAATCCTTTGAGGCAGCAGCAGCTCTGTCGAACACAAAGCGTCGTTTGAATCAACGAACAATAATTAAATTGGCCACTGGTTTCGGCATAATGGGACAGTGAAAATAATTTTCGCATCTTTTGCCATCGGCGGACATGTTCCTTTGTCCGTGTCGCGCGAGTGCGATTGTTCCTCTTGTATATTCTATTCTTTTTCTTTCTCTCCATGATTATTCCTTGGACAATAAGCGTGTAAGCTGTCTCGTGCACGGGTCGACGGGAGCTTTTATGTGCCGTTCATTGTTTAAGATCTCGAAGGCGAGGGGTCATTCCCGTTTTCATCGATAAAAGAACGGCCGCGAAGGAGTAGAATGGAAAACGCCCGAGGACGAAGCCGTTGATGGAATACCAGAGAGGAGCGTGCACAGTTGGATTCATTTCGCGATTGTTTCTTTCTCCTTTTACCTCTCTCTGTACGCCCCATCCTCGTCGCGTAGGTCCAGAGGGTCACGATGAGTGTCCTCGGTTTTCCTTGGGTATCGAAATACAAAAGATTCCGCTTATTTACACTCCGTTTCCAGGATTGCAAGGGTGGTCGTAACGGGTTGGGAAAACATCGGGCCGAGATAAGTCGGGTTCTGAAAAATTACATTGAATCCTGCATGATTGAAAGATCCTTGGATCGACTTTCTTCCGCGAACTGGATGACTCTGTGGATTATTAGTCGCGGGAACACGTCGTCGCCGTGCCAGCGACGCGACGCGGCAGTTAGTCTAGGAATTACGGAAGACAAATACTACGATGCCAGCGTCTAATTAACTTATTGTGTTCCGCCAGTCGCGTGTTCGTAGCAGCCCGGTGATCCTTACCGTTCCGGCTACAGTCGGTTCTTCTTTATTCTGTCGCAACCCGTTGGGAACCATTGTGTGTGTCTACTCTATATCTCGAATGATTCCGATCGAGCGTTTCTACGCTGCGTACCATGGGTATATGCACTGTTAAATCACTTGCAAAAAGAATCTCTAATTAACTCGTTGCGTTCGTTAGTCGTCTATGTGTTGACGGTACAGTGATTTCTGTTGTTCGTACGATATCGTTCCTACGGTCGTAATTAGACAGTGGATTATAAATGCGTTTGTGACAAAAATGAGTAGGTGTAATTTAAAATTGTAATAAATATATTACAAGTATTTTAAAATACTGCTGTATTATTTTCAACCTATTAACACTAAACCTATCAAGACGGATCAAATAACCCATTTAGGTATTTTAATGTATGTAAATATAACATTTAATGTATGTTTAATATATCTTACTTTATTCTATAAAGCAATTTTGCGAATAACCAAGTTAAATACTCGACGTTTCGATCTTTGTTTATAAAATAGTATACAATTTTCAAAATACTACTTGATTTAGCATGAATATAGGTTCGCACAAAATATAAATCAATTTAATCTTGTTATTTTTATAATACTATACACGTCAGTTACTTTCGATGGCTGGTAGGTTTAGTGTTAAACCTATTAACCCTATCGCTGCTTCGTCCGTAAATGTACGTTTTTCAAAATCTGTTTTTATGTGCTACTCCTGAAAATTTAAGTATTTTATTTTTATTCCGTTATGTCCATCGTCCCTAACTCAGCAGCGAAAGAGTTAAAAAAGAAAATTTTCTATTTATCTCCGGTTTGTTGAAATTCAGCAAGAAAATTTCTATTTTCCATAAAGATCCGCAGTCTAGTCATAATAATTGTTCGTTTAATTCGTTCTCTGAAAATGGAGGAATTACATGTCGAAAATAGAGTCTTCCTGTTGCGGATCGCGCGAGCTCCGCGGCGACACGCGAATACTATAGACCAGGGGAGAGAGAGGTGCCGGGGTTGCCAAAACCATACACGTCTCCCTTTGCTTGGCCGGTTAAATAGGCCACTGCGCTTCTCTGGTCGCCGTCTATCTTTTCTTTGTTAACGCAGTTGCCGAAAACTGCTGCTTCGCTTTGAGCTAACCTCTCTAAAAGAAGCTCTGCGCTTCTCAGGCCTTCTAGTTTCCAGCATACACTGGACTCTAGGTTTTTTATTATCTTCGCCTCTCTATTTTCTTGTAGTGTTAAGTTAGTTTTAAGTGGTGATGGGTTCCTTCGATTTTGGCTTTTTCAATGAAGTAAACAATTAATTATTGACGTTTTAAATTGAACTCAGGCGCTGGTACCGTTATACCGTTATAAATCTTTCCACGACCTTTTAATCCTTTACACTCCCACCGCCAAAGCGTCAACTCGTGTCTATCGACTTCCGCAACCGAACCGCAACCGAACCGCAACCCGAAATCGTGGATTGAATAGTTCATGCCGCTGAGACCGCGCGTTTAAACGGTGCAATCGGCAAAGATCATTTGACAGGTAGACGACAAACGGGCCTCGGTTGAAAAGAGTCTTTTATTTCTTTGTCCGAGCAAAACCACTTGAAAGATTCAGTGCCTACGCGTTTGCACCGAATCGTGTCACCCACTTTTCCCTTAGTTAATCGACTGATACGTACTGTTGAATACTCGTCGCTGCAAAGGAAGTATCTAGGTCAGCGCGGTGCATAAGCTGCGTACTGTACTGGTGGCTCTAGCGAAAAAAATTGAAAGGCTTTTGCATTCTTCGAGGGTAACGAGGAATAAAAAAATCGTTTGACTCTCTGTGCATGTACGCGCGCGGGCGAGAGAGAGAGAGAGAGAGAGAGAGAGAGAGAGAGAGATAGGCTGCACGCGAACCGCACGGAAATAGTAGATGGATCGATGATGAAACGCGGCGACAAGCTGCAACAAGGCTGCGCGGAGATGTGCATGCTCCAGAATATGCATTCCTTGCGGTCAAGGATTTCTTTTTTCTGATAACAAGCAGCGCTAACTGCTGCGAGAAGGAAGTTACCCGAGCATCGCAACACGTTAGTATAAACACGGTCGTGCAAACGGAGACGGGAACGTTATCGCATGTAAACGTCGGCTATGAGCGTATAACAATTATATAAATACCGTAACATGAAACGTTGGATAAGATCTAGAGCTCGAATAAATATTGTAAGTTGTAAGTTGGCGATTCTTTGAACGGCTGCTATCGCAGAGTAGCCGTCGAACATTTTTCTTTATGTTTCGGCGTTTCTCCTGATTCGGACCCAGTGCGTCTCGTTCGCGTAATTCTTACACGCCGTTGGATACAATAAATCCTCATTTACTGTCCGGGGCCTCCTGCGCGAACACTGTCCAGTGTCTATCCACTTCACTGCTTGCCAACGCCGCGCCACGGAAAAATAGGGAGATTTCGGTACGAACGTTTTTTAATCTTGATAAAATTCGTTAAACTTGCACAACTTCAAGAAAATTGTGGTTTTTTCAATACCAAGCGCGGAACAAATTTTTGTAAAAAGTTGAATTATTGTTAAACAATTATTATAACAATAGATAATTATTGAAATAATAATTCAAATGAATATAGAAACAAGTTATAAAAATTTATTTGTTTCAACAATTATTATAACAATATTATACAATAAAATATGGTACCCAGGTATCTCATATACTCGGGTAAAGATTCTAGCTCTGCTGTCAATGCAGTAGTGTTAGCAGTGCACGAATCGAATGTTCAAACTTTTAAATTTTTTTTAATGGGATTTTACAGGATTATTTCTGGCATTTTTCTAATTACAACAAGACCAATTATTTAGTAGTATTTAGTGGTTTGATCGACGGTGACAATTTCGGCCGTAAGGAAGGACAGCGTATGGGAAAGAGACACGGACGTTTCGGCCACGTGATCCCTATTTCACTCTGTCCTTCTCTATGTTCAGCTCTCTACTAAAGTCTCGGCGCGGTAGACGCAGTCATACAAAATTAGTTATTACACCAACGATAAGATTTTCTCTAGCATTAGTAATCACCCATGTAATCTAAGCGTTTCAGTTCGTCTCTTTATCTTCAGAATCGTCATTCTATCTACTATTACTCATAATTGAACTTCATCCCTGATTCATCCCTTACTGACCATCAGACGTAAAACAATCCCCACTTTACAAAACCACAAACCCTATATCTTGTGCTGACTTCATCTTCTCGCGAGCATTCTCTTCCTCATTTGCTTCTGTTCAGTCTTTACTGAGACTTGTTTAGATGATTAACATCTTTCTTGTTACGTCTGTGCTTTGTACTTCGTTCAAAAATTGTACCTAATAAATACATATTAAGTATCCGGAATATTTCTGAAATCTCACTGTTTATATCTTTAGTGTTTGTGTTGTATTTGAAAATGTTCATTATGTTAAATCTGTCCTAGTTTATAAGTAATTTCTGTAACGTTAGCATTCACAGCCATGTGCATGCTGCTAATAATCCCATGTGAGGTTTTATAGCTTAATAAGAAGAAAAAAGTATCCAGACTACAACAAAGAACTAGTAAACTAGAATTTACTGTAGATAGCTCTGCTACAAATTCGTGACCGCGTAGAAACAGAATGCTGCGCGTTGTGCGACACTGTTTTTATGGAGCATTTCCTGTCCTCTAATGAGCTACGTCGAGAGCCGACTTCCTCGTGTTTACTTATCGGGTGTCCATGGTCTGTCCGCTTCTTTGTGATGCACAGACTTTTCTCGGACAACGTCTTCGATCGACTAACGTTTACCGCATCTCGCAGAATTCATCGTCGTACCCCTTTCAAGGCGATTGCACTCTATCATTATTAGTGATCTATGAGATGAATGAGATCGTTGAAATCGTTTCACATCGTCCCAGTGTTTCCTTATCTCTAGATTGTTCGTTCTGTTTTTTTTTATACATCTTTTAAATCTTTGCGACCTGATTAAATTCTTCGTTTGTTACAATCCGATGGATCAATGGCGACGTTACTGAAACCCCCGGCATGTTTGCAATGCAATTCGCGGTTTGCAAAACTGTTTTCAATCGAACACGAACCGCTGCCGGTCGACGCGCGAAATGCAAACGCGATATTATACGTAATTAGATAGAACGACGCGTGGTGACTGGATTTTCCGAGAATGACGTGCGACATTTACGAAGAGAAACGATGTCGAGGATCGACAAGGTCGATCGCGCAATGAGCCTCTGCCTGGAATTCGTGCAAATTTCGCGCCTGAACGTTTTGTCGTTCCTCGAAATTGGCGATGGTCTGCGTGTGCCGATATTCTCACGATCGGATGTCCTACAACATCAGCGTGCTGCACGCAAACTATCGCTTCCTCGAATAAAACTTTGATATCGAATGTCGTGTTCAATTTGTGGATTTCATGCATTACATGGAGGAAAACGGATAAACGAAGTATGTATGTACATACATACTGGGAAGACATCGGACGGGTTTAACACTACGTTTACGCAATTCGTCAAAATGACAGGTTTTAATATTCTTAATTTGCGATTATTAACCTCCTAGAAGTTAGCCCTCCACTTGTTCAATTAAATAATTTCAACGGTTGTGCTGAATTGTGCTATATTGTACTCGAATATTATAACTATAATATGTATAAAAAATAAGATAAAAAATTGAGAAAAACGATTTTTTTTTTAATAGCCTACCATCACTTCTTTTTTTTTCAATTTTCCCAATTGTGCTAGGTTGTACTAAGATTGTGCTAAAGCATTACTTTAAAAAGATAATAAACAAATAAGTGATAGTAAATAATCGTTTTAGACATCTAATTAACGAAAATCTAATAAGCGAGAAATGAAGAAGCGAGCGTGTCGGTGTGAAACACCGTTGGGCAATATTTAAATTATTTAGATAAAAAATTAAGTAACGAGTTATTTGTTATTGGGATATTTAAATAAAAAGCAAACATAATTATCTATTATTTGGACCTGTCTAAATGAATTATTTAAAATAATAAAAGTTAATTGTTATTTACAAATACAATTTCACTTATTATTTGTATTGACAAATAGTTAATTAAATTGTATTTTACCACGTTTTTTATTTATTAATACCTAAGCCCCCCGAGCGGGCTTGGCAACCAATGGCGGTGTACCTGAAAATGTTGCTATAGCAAACAAAAAACGCGCATCGATCAGCAGAAAGAATAGTTATTTATGTAAACATTATACATACGGATAATGACGATATTAATTTCGCCACGTGTTCATTGTATATACAAAATACAAGAAATAAGAGAAGACCGAAAACTATTTATTTGATTTCCACCTCAATCCAAATAATATATAATCTTTTAATTGCAAATAAGAAATAATAAATAGATCACTTTTGGAATTATTTAAATTACTTTTGTTCAGATAAAATGTTAGGTACTATTTGCAATTAAAATCACGCGTTTATTTATTGTTTAAATTAGAATTTGTCCAACACTGATTAAAGTTAGCTATTAAATTAAACAAAGCCTCTCCATAATTGATTTATTTCTAACAACTTCCCTGAGGAATTATATGCATACCAAATGCCATTTATCTGCCATGTATATTGAAAAACAGGCCAAAAATTTAGAAAGACACATTTGTTATGTTCATAAAATTACTGTGAAATATTTCTAGTGCCCCATAAACCTAAGTCACGAATACTTTTTTTTTGTTGTCGCATTATTTTTAATTGAATACAACTTCTAACGACATTTTTATTATATAAAGAGGACACCTTTGTTAGTAAAAAGAAAAATCTTACTACATATGTAAACAAAAGTGTGAGTATATGACATTAAAGACAACTTTGAACCTTGAACCAATTGAAAAGATAAAGCTCGTGTAACCTTAGTCCGTTGGTCCATTACACGAGACGAAAACATGCGGGCGAACGTGTGATTTGTAAGTTGAAACAGTTAATATGTATTTTAATTTACGATGTCATTCAGGATGTGTATTATACTGATCCCCATATGACTCATTGTTCCGTCGTAGAATGCCGAATATTCGAACCCCCATTGCACAGAGACGTGAATACAATGATATTTCACAGTAACCGACCTTGTATATATAACGGTACTCAAGCGATTCTGGTTTTTCATAACTACTAGCCACTAGGGCTGTTATTTTTCTGAAGCTTCTGCTCTTCGAATCTTCGAAGGAGATACAAGTGAGTACCTTATTTCATAATTAGATATTCAATGGTTAATCAACTGATATCACTAATCAATATAATATTATTTTGTTTAATAATTTACAGATACAATTATTAATTTTCTTGAAGATGATCCGAACATTGAAATTTGAATTTGATATATTACAGAATTGCTTCTAAGTAAAAATTGATCGAACTAGTGCGCTGAGATCATCAATACATCTTCTATAAACAAATATACGATCGATAGAAAGAAACATTTGTTCGGAGGAACGAAGGGAACTTCCAAGTTTCGAAGGATTAATAACAATAACACATAAATAGTAAGATAGGGTTATTAGACCCCGAGGAATGACTCCATAAATATCCTCGTTTTTAATATATTTGGAATAAGAAGAATAATACATTCAGATAAAAATCTGAATCTTGGATCTCCAAGACTCCGCATCACGGGGTCTAAGTAAATGCAGATATTTTTCGGCTATCCCATGCAAAGGATTTCCCATATAAAAAATAATTGCGTGCCACTTACCCCAGAACACTCAAGAAGCACAATTTCCTAAATTAGTTGAGTGTACACAATATTTATATTCATATGTTCGGTCGCGTCGTAAAACCGGTAAAACCCTCCGTGCGAAGGAACGAGCGCTAATCCGAATTCAGGTAGGTAAACGCTCCACCGACGACGTACCTATCATGGCCGTCATATGTGATAATTTACTACGGAGCTCCGCGGAGGTTCGAAATTCGAAACTTCGATTCTCATCGCCTTTCAATTTTCAGAAACCGAAGTTTCAAAAGAAAGTTGCAGCCCTACTAGCCACCATATGGGCCAAGCGGCAAAAAATCATTGAAATCCTGGCACGAATGTAAACAACTCCACCAATAAGATGATCGGCGTACATTGTAGTTACAACTATGTACTTCAAAACCATACGGGCAAAACTGACATTTTCACAGACACATTTCCTTAAACTTTATTTTCAACTAGGTGACCCGACAGACATTGTCCTGTACAAATTTCTATAAATTTGTCGATAATGTCGATTATGTAAATTCCTATCGAAATATTGATTAAAAGCGGCGACGTTCGTTTTTTTTTTGTAGTAAAATATGATTGAAAAAGCACTTTTAGATTTTCCCAAATTTTCCATTTTTTTCGGACAACTTTTCCAATTTTTCCCCCTAAAACCTTATTCGGACTATTACGAATATTTAATAAAAACTAAAAGTAGTCAAATCGGTCCGCCGTTCTCAAGTGATGCGCTTACCAACAAACAGCATTTAATTTTTATTTATATAGATATAGATATAGAAGAAGATAGAAGATGGAAACGTTGAGAATCGCAACAAGTTCGTTTTCCCTTACCTAATTGAACCACCACCGCGAACAAATTGAAAGTTACGTGGCTCGTTATGAAACTGTAACATTTATTTATAGCCTGAAAGGTTGCATTCGCTCGGAAACGAAACCAACGAAGTATCAATAAGTAAGTATTAGAAGCAGAGAAAGAAAACTGTACAACTTTTTAAAACGACGCGCTGACGCGGGTTCGACTGTAATGGAAACACACAAGTCGAAGACAAAACCCAACTGCTGTGTACGATGATCCTTGATCGATAACAGGCTCGAACGGAAATAATTTAGGATAAATAAGAAAATACGTTTCTCTGGGGATGAAGGGAAGATAAACGATTTAGGTTCACTTTATCCGTTCTATTTTTACCGGGACACCGTTCGACGTTGAACCTGTTTGTACGGTTGAGAAAGGAGGGGTAAGAGTGGAAAACCTGTTGATCGATTATCTGAAATATTACCGAAAGAACCGGTACAGCGCAAGAAATCCCTCCAACATCCCTGTATCTCTTGGGCAGATTTTTCTGAATATTAAAACTTTGGACTCGAAACAATTTTAATTCGAAAATCAAAATATAACTTTCAATCCAGATCATTGTTATTCTATGTAATCTTTATTACACTAGGCTCACATTTATGGCTCCTGAAAATTTTGAATATGAAATTCGACAGAATTTACATTTATCTCAGATCAGCAAAGGCTACTACCGTTTGAAATACGATTCTACTTTATTCCACTTTGGTAAAATTCGTCTAGAAAAGTTAAGAAGTGCTTCACCGTTACCGCAGTTTATTAGTTACATTGTACACGTCGAATACAACCTGTTTTCTCATATAACGGTTAAGCTTTTTACAATGTAGAAAACACAGTCGAATTTGATAATACCAAAACTGTTTCGAATAATGGTATGATAATTTTTACTGCCGCCACAGAGTATTCGTGTGCAAAAGGCTAAATAAAGTAACGAGAGATCGTTCGCGTTCACAAAAACGAATATAAACGATCGAGTTTGGCGCTGTTTCAGAACGGTATCCGAGAACTGCGAACACGGTTGATTTTCAAAATAATGCCTGTCACGTAACTCGTAAAATAAGGGTTTGATCTCATTTTAACGAATCGTGTCGCGTCGAGACACATCGTGTATAAGTATTGTTGCGGACGCTTTGATCACGAAGCCGTTAAATGGCAATGATTGCTCATCTTTCTGTACAGATTAATTTTATTAATGGAACTTACACGACGTTTTCATTGGATATTTAATAAGTGGCTACTACAGAGTGAAAGTGAAAGAACGATGCCCAACGTTGAAAAACTCTCTGCAGCCTTGCAACGTAATAAATGGCAACAGCATCCCGTTGAAGACGAGAAGAAACACTTGTTAAAATATACGTATATCGCTGATGGTACTCACCTTACTGAATTCGCTTGCTCCGCAGTAATCCGAAAGTGTATGAACATGAACAGACGAAATAAACAACAGGAGAAAGGAAACAACGATTGACACGCGAACGACAAACAATACGTACACAACGCGCCGTCTTACGCTCAACTGAAGTGTCCTGGAATTCTATGCGTTCGACTGGACCCGACGCTCGCGCGTTTACATGTTCTGTTTACGCGCGGACGACGCCATCTGTCGAACGCTCTTCGAAATTGTACGCACGCCAGCAGTGTCCCGATTACAACCGCCTTTTTTTCGCGCATGCGCGGCAATTCCAGCCTCGGTAACGTAACCTTTTCGATAAAATGGGGTACCTTGAGCTCCCCGTAGACTTTTAAAAAATTATCCAGGTGCACTGCCGTGCACCAGCCAAGTTCTCGCACTACCTCCTTTTTACCACGTTTTTATTTTACACGAACAACTTAGCCGTTTTTTAGAGGCGCTGGAGGCTATCATGTCTCCTTTATATGTGACATGGACGGCTAAATTATTCGAACTTGGCCGCCATACTTATAACTAGAGCTGGGGGAGATTACGATAACCGTGACCCCTAATTTTAAGATTATATTTGTATTCCTGGGATCATTTTAAGAAAAAAATGTTTATATAACAGGTGTCCAAACAGCTCCGTTTAGCCGGTAAAGTAGATTTAGTGTTTTTCATAAAACTGCAAATATTTCGAAAACTATGCGAAATATCGCAAAATATAAAGAGACCTTTTTTGTAGGAAATTGAATTTCCAACAATTTATGTCATATGACTTTCTTCTATCATCTGCGCAGTTTCTGAGTATATTTATATTTCTGTGAAGTTGCTGAACAACTGCTTCTCTCCTGAAATAATGGTCGGGGCAAGTGAAAAGGGTTCTGAAAAGACCAAATTCTGGATAACATCTACAATGGGAAGATTATGTGAATAGAATGGGTTGGGTTAGGTCGTCAGTGGGGGCGGAGAGGGCCGGCCTTACGGCCGGCCCGACCACGCATACGGGAATCCAGGAGTAGTTTCGAATATCTCGAAAACTAAGTGATCTGCTCTTATTGTTTGAAAAGATTTCAAAAAATTAAATAATAGTTTTTTATAGAAAATTCAATTTCCTCCAAAAAAAGTCTCTTGATATTTTGCCATATCTCGCATAGTTTTTGAGATATTTGCAGTTTTATTAAAAACACTAAATCTACTTTACCGGCTAAACGGAGCTGATTGGACACCTGTTATATAAACATTTTTTTCTTAAAATGATCCCAGGAATACAAATATAACCTTAAAATTAGGGGCTACGGTTATCGTAATCGTGCCCAGAGCTGTGATATGGGGCGCTTTTTTCGCGCATGCGCGACTATTTTAGCCTCAGTCAAGTACGAAGATCGAGTAAATTCGGGTACCTCGGGTACCTGCTAATTTCGCAAAATGTATTATGATTTGATTTTAAAAAATGAATGTAAAATTATATATATATATAATATATAAATAATAAATAATTTATATATTATATATATTTATACGGTTGTAACGGACTC
>CM052334.1:21026786-21094109 GCA_028455595.1 Lasioglossum vierecki | reverse complement strand
ATATATATATATATTAAAATTTAATATTTATAATAGGAATAGGAAGGGAATAGTACAAAATAACTTTAAACAAAATATATATAATAACAAAATTAAGTATTTTATTTGGCAGAAACAATTAAAGAATACCAGCATTTGCTGTTCAGATAAGGGAAACTGCCAAAACCTTATCAGTATTCACAAAAAAAAACATTTCATATATAAAATTACTCTACAACTAAATATATATGTTATTTTAAGCAAAAATAAAATCTGTAAACATGTTTAATAATAATAAAATTTTTAAATATAACAAAAACTTATTTTCTATATCTAAAATAATAAAAATAATATGACTATAATAATATAATAATAATATATCACTTATTAATAATAATATAATATAATAATATATTATTATACCTGATAATATCACATATTCGAACTCAAACTCAATAGACCCCCACAAACTTCGGACGCAGATACGTTCCTGCCGAATCTCTCGCATGCGCGAAAAAAGCGCCCCATATCACAGCTCTGCTTATAACACCTTTTATGGCTATTGGTTTAAAAAGTAACGGCCAAATTTGAATAATTTATCCCTCCATGCAACTCTAAAAATTAAACTGCAAGAGGTATTTCTAAGCTAACGAACTTGGCCGTATTTTTTTGTTGACCTCACAAGGTTGTTCTTGTTGTGATTAGTATATAAATATGAAAAGGCAAGAAGTTAGGCTACTCAACCCTAGCAATTAAGTTTCAAGACGGAACACTCGTCCCGAAAATGATACACCAGTATACTCCCGTCAATATAATGCCTCAGACGTCAGGACTCTGGCCGCTCTTCCAAAAGTGTAGTAAAAAATTTTTTATTGCACTTTTCGAATAATATAAAATACTACAGGGTGTTTTAAAATGTGAAAAATTTTGAAACACTTTTTAGATAGGCCTTGCTGATACTTGTTTTATGAGGAAATCTTCACAGTGTGCTAAGCTCGTGACCTCCACGTTACGGGCCCAACACCGCTTTGAGTTTCTCGTAGGCTTGGTGGGCTCGGTTTGGGCCTGGCCAGTGAGCGCGCCATAAGCCAGCACGAAGGTTCCACATTTCCAAGCTCAGAGCCAGCTCGTCGGGGCGGTTTCGGGCCGATTTACAAGGGTGCGCGGGATTTGCGTTCTCATTTCGTAATAATACAAACGCGGGTGGTTTATGTAGTCAAAAACGCTAGAATAATATGCTGCCGAATAATGCAAATTACACCTAGTATACGGAAAAAATAAGACTTTTGAGGACGATTGCTGCCTAGATTGATCTTTTATCTAGCGTTTTTGACTACTTAAACCACCAGCGTTTGTATTATTACGAAATGAGAACGCAAATCCCGCGCACCCTTGTAAATCGGCCCGAAACCGGCCCGAAACCGGCTCGACGAGCTGGTTCTGAGCTTGGAAATGTGGAACCCTTGTGCAGGCTTATGGCGCGCTCACTGGCCAGGCCCAAACGAGCTCGCGTGCTATCAGGGTTCCACCTGAGACGTTCATAACATTTTCGAATCAAAATCCTCAGCAGCAAGCGAGAAAAATAGATTTTCGCAAAGCATTTCTAGTATTACACGAGATTGCGAATAGGAAACTACCTGTAAAAACGTGAGAGAGTGTAATTTATCTTCGTAGGATTGTAAGAGACTAAATTGCGAATTTGGATAGCCTCAAGCTAGAATAAAAGAAAAAAAATTCTTCCGGAGTTCTGTCCGCCCTGCTGCGTCATTGTAGATACGCTACTGTTTTGGCCGCGCATTCGCCAAAAAAGGCGATTGTATGTAATCGAAACACTGCAAGGCAGCAGTGCCGAAATATTGTGCCAGATTTCACGTTATGCGCAATCAGAACAGTAACGTATCTATGTATATTACGATGATGTGGTGACAGAGCCCTGAGGCAGTTATATTGGCGGGAGTGTACACAAACAGTCTGTTCCGGACAAAAAGACTTCAAGACGTGCCCTACGAGTTACAAAATATACACAAATACACATGTTATACATTCATTTTTCACAATCAAATCATAAGAATTATTTAAAATTTTACGGGGTGACCAAAGTACCCAATTTTATCGAGAATTTTACTTTACTGAGGCTAAAATCGCCGCGCATGTGCGAGAAATCTTGCACAATATCTCATCACTGCATCGCGGTCGGTAAAACAGAGATTTAAAAAATTTCAATTTATTTGGAAATTTTGAATCGAGCCGAACGCATTTGAAAACAATATTATCGCTCGAATGGAAACTATATTTACTGTTATTGTAACAAATCAGTTCCATCTATGTGGAAATATATAAATATTTTTCAGATTAGGAATTCTGAAATATTTTTTGATACACGCATGTACTGCGGTAAACGTATATTTTTAGCGTATAAAAATAACGACGATTACATATTGCCGCTTTTTAGAGAGATTATAATACATTGTTTATCGATGTTAATATTTATTAAACTGATGAGTGAAAATGAAAATTGTCGAACTCGTTGCAATCTATGTATATATATGACTAAATACATACATGTCGAGCGTAAAACGTAGCATGCACTAATACACGCGAACTTCATCTAAAGTCATCAAATCGTTTAACATTCGCGTGTATGATGCATTGGCCAGCAAGTCTTTCGTATGAAAGCAGTGTGAATATGTGGACTGTAAAATCTTATCGTCATTAAGTAATCGGCAATCGCTAATCAAAACATACGTGACGTAAAGTGATTACAGAGAACCTGTAAATGTATACTTGTTCTATAAAATACAGTGTTATCAGCTCAACTTCTATTTAGTCGAAAGTGTCGGCCGGACACGGTTTCTTGTCATTTGATTTCTAATATAGAACTACCGAAGATGAGTTCAAGATTCAGCGGGGTTAAAATGGGACCTCCGATAGAGGTTTTCGCCCTCCAGAAAACCTTTCTGGACGATACTTACGAAAAGAAAGTAAATTTGTCAATAGGAGGTATTGATACACACATCATTTATTTTCTAACATACATTTCAAATATAATAATCGCGTTGAAAAATCAGTGGTACAAAATACAGGTAAACATACGCAACCTGTAGAAATTAACATACAAATCAGATTTTCTCTATTATTTGTTCAGTTTCTTGTTAAATGAAATGATATTGAACGACCTCCAGCAATATCTGGCTGTTACATAACATGTGCTATATGTACAAGAGATATATTCCTTATCATTTTTTTATGCAGAAGATTATCATGAAATAACTGTAGAATCTTCCTGTGGAATTAATTTCTTATAATTCGATTAACATTTCAAAGGATTATTAATTCGTACAAATTGGTTTCAGCTTATCGCACACCCGAAGGAAAGCCATGGGTGTTACCAGTTGTCAGGAAAGTAGAGAAATCGTTGGCTGCAGACGAACTACAAAATCATGAATATCTTCCAGTTTTGGGATTAGACGCTTTTAGCCAGGCAGCAACAGTTATGATATTGGGAACAGATTCTCCTATTATTGCACAAGGTCGTGCCGTTGCTATCCAGACACTCTCTGGAACCGGAGCGCTTCGCATTGCAGCTGAATTCTTAAGTCGTATCCTACATTACGACACATTTTATTACAGCAGACCTACTTGGGGTGGGTATTGAAAATTTTAATTTATTCTAATGCATATTCAATATGTAAAGCATAATATTTCTGCAGAGAATCATAAACTTGTGTTCATTAATGGAGGATTCAAGAGGGCTTGCGAATATACATACTGGAATCCAAATACCCGCAATGTTGACATAGAAGCGATGCTTAAAGATCTTGACGACGCACCAGAAAATTCAGTAATTATTCTACACGCGTGTGCTCACAATCCTACTGGATGCGATCCAACTCCTGAGCAATGGTCTAGAATAGCTGATGTAATAGAGAAGAAGAAGTTATATCCACTTTTCGATAGCGCGTATCAGGTTATTAATCTTAAATTTCACCTTCGATTATAAACCTTGTGTTTCTAGAAGATTCTAAAAAGATTTGTGATTTAAATAAAATCATTTTCCAGGGATTCGCAAGCGGCAATTTAGATAAAGATGCTTACGCTGTAAGACTATTTGTCGAACGTGGAATAGAATTCATGTGTGCTCAAAGTTTTGCTAAGAATTTTGGGTTGTACAATGAAAGAGTTGGAAATTTAATAGTTGTTATGAACAATGCGAAAGTCGTCGCTCAAGTTAAGTCTCAATTGACCTTGCTGGTTCGAGGAATGTACAGTAATCCTCCGAATCATGGAGCAAGGATAGTTGCAACGGTGTTGCGGAATCCTGATCTGTTCAAGGAATGGTACGAATTTCATTCACATAATAATAATAATAATAATTAGTAAAGTCTTTAATAATTAGTCTGAAAATATAACGCACCATCTCGAAACACTTTCAGGAAAGGTCATATCGCTACGATGTCTGGTAGAATAAAGGAAATGCGGCAAAGTTTATACGAAAGACTGGTTCAATTAGGGACACCTGGTTCCTGGGAACATATTAAAAAGCAAATAGGGATGTTCTCCTATACCGGTCTCACTGGTAGGTATTCAGCGAAACGCTTTTACTTGTTGTTATTTTCTATAATATTAAAATTAACTCGAATTTATATTATTTCAGAGAGACAAGTGGAACATCTTGTAAATCACTATCATATTTACATGTTGCGAAGTGGTAGAATAAACATGTGCGGACTCAATGAACACAACTTGGATTATGTCGCAAACGCTATCTACGAAACTGTTGTATTATTTCCGCAAAATGAAAAAAGCTGTACATGTTAAAATGGATCCCTAGAATGTCGTATCGTATTAATCATAATTGTTGTTGACGTTTAGTGCGGAAAGCATGATTGAAATATGGCAATATTTTATACATAATCAAGTTACAGTAGAACTGTAGGAAATATCCTAGAATTGTTACTTTGGTACAGTTTCATACACTTTGCTTTTGATTTACTAGATTTCTGCTTATAGATAGCTTGTAGCTCGAGTATACTTTACGCGAACAGTTTATTCTCAAAAGTTTAAACATCAACACGAACCTAACATTCTACAGAAGTTAAATCGTTCAGTTAAAAATTGCCTTATCTACAAAAGTACAAAATACGATAAAGTATTATGAATTGCCAAATTTTAATGTATACGTTAATAAAATCGCTTATTATTGAAGTTATAGGGGAACATTTACAACAGAGTTCATTCAATGCTGATTTAATTCGAATTAAGGTTTCTCTATTAGGTTTTGTAAAATATCTCTTACTCTCGATACAATCGTTTTGATATTACATTCACATACTGCACTGAAAGTAATTCATTTATTATAGGACACGAAGAAGAAGGAACTTTACTTATTTTGATAATAAGCGATTAACTTTAAAGAGTTACTTATTGTTTTCACACACACAGAAATATGAATTCTCAAGCTGTTGAAATTTCCAAATATTACAAATAATTGTTACCGTTAGTTCCTGTTCGATATCGTATTTCAAGTAAAACATCTATTACTTTTACAGAATACTTTTACAGAATACCCAAAAGAAAATTTATACACGTTACATAATACACTTAAAAATTTTAGTGTAACAAACGTAATTTTAGCAAAGTTACTCAAGGAATGAACGTATTATTCAACGAATTAACAAAAACAAAAAAATTCTAATTAAAAATTCCTTTCTTGGTTTATAGATGCTTCCATAATAGTCGATTAGTTTCGTAGAATGTTCAATCAAAAGCGGTAGTTAACGATTCAATATATAAGATAAGATAATGTTCTACATGTAATCTTCCAACTAGCTCATAGGGGAAGTACAATCAACTTTACCCTTTTTTTCAGATATTAGTTCGTGTATTCGTATACAAACGCTAAGTTTTAAATGTTTATACATGACACAGAAGAGAAACTATACATTTACAATGTTTACAGAGTATCTATTATATATATATACATATATATATTTTTAGTAAAATTGTTGCGACATATAAACTTAGAACACTACTCGTTCGAAAGTCTGGACCAAATTCACAGCCCTAAAGCGTTTCTAAAAAATTAGTTAAAGAAACTCTAAAACGATCTTGTACATACTGCCAAAGTTGATCATTTGAATATGCAGCGACAGTGATTACTTTTTCTATGTATTTATATGAAACAAATGTGGTGCAGAATGCTATTTATCTTTTATAAAAATAATGTATACTTTTGTAAAGATAACCATATGTAACCGAAAGAATATTATCCTAGTTTTAACGTGCATTTACAGATGAAATTTTAAGTAGCATGATAGAGAACGTTAGACAGGTAACCATACGTAACATCACATTCAAATAAACGTTGTACGTAGTAGGTACTTTAACAGAGAATGCTGAAAAATAGAATTGTACAGAAGTATACTTGTTATAATGTGTGAAATAATTGTTATATATATATATATATATATGTATGTTTATTTACATATCACTAAAGTGTGCATAATTGAAACGGTAGTCATCAAATTACTAAAGAGTACTAATTGTAAATTCAAATGTAATATATATATACAATATTATAAGCAATTATATGTGATTGTTATTCATCTACGTGAAATATGAGTTACATCAGTCTGCCCATTTAGACTTCTTTTTTGTTAAAACAACTGACCCATCCTCTGCCACCGCGTTATAGTATTGCTTTCTATCGTATTTCTGTCGCATATACAAAATGTATCCGATACTGCTCAACATTGTTACAGCTCCGAAAAACATGATCACGTTATTCTAGAAGAGAAATCATTGATGATTATTATTAGACTACAGATCCTTATGCTTATAAAAATTTTCAAAAAATCCTGGAATCTCGAATTGAACAGAATTTAAATGCTATCTTAAAATTTGTCTACAAAACTTGAAAATTATTGTCTTACCGGTTTAACGTACAACTCATAATTCACTGCCCGAAACAGCATTGTACTTCTTAGAGATCGTAAACCATCTCCTGGCGCTGGTTCATTTTGTTTTTTCTCCATTGTAAATTGCAGTTTTGTGTTTTTATTTTTAGTTTCCAGCTCGGTGTTTCCTGTAACATGCGGTAACACGTAACAATGTCTCATAATTGGTATTTTATTGTTTTTTATATAATCCTTGCGAACAGAATTACATTGCTAAGTATCTAATATATAAAATTAAGTTACACAGCATTTTTATAATTCATTAGCAAGTTTCATTGAACTATTCTTCTAATTTCGTTTATTGACAAAAAAGAACTTATGTATTGTTACGTCAAAAGTTTGCAGAACGAATACCCACTGATACCCACTATTATGATCATGCTTACAGCAACCTAACCTATATTACCATTAAGCAGAATCAAAACATTGTCTTTTCACGTGGTAGACGGACTAAAAGTTTTCTACGAAAATGGTCAGAAAATTGAAATACCATGAACAGAAATTGTTAAAAAAGGTTGACTTCATATCATGGCAAGCAGACAACAATTTGGAGGAAGTGAAAATCTTGAAACGTTATCACATACAAAAAAGAGAGGATTATTTAAAGTAAGAGAAAATTTTTAGAATTATTTATCGATCTACTAATGTTTATAAAATATTTCAATTATCATAGGTATAAGAAACTGGCACGCGAGATTCGTACATTGGCCAAGAAAATTAAAGAAGTCGATGCTGAGCACCCCTTTCGAATAGAACAGAGTGCTGTGTTGTTAGAAAAATTGTACATGATGGGACTAATACCGACAAAATGGGATTTGTCGTTAACGCAAAAGGTGAACGGGTCTTCGTTTTGTAGAAGACGATTGCCAGTTCTTATGACACGAAATAAGATGAGCGAAAACCTTAAAATGGCAACACAATTGGTAGAACAAGGTCACGTTCGAGTCGGAGCAGAAGTTGTAAAAGACCCTGCATTTTTAGTAACAAGGTAGATAGCAATTATATAATTCTATGAAGTGACAATCAATTAATTTTAAATATATATATATATATATATATATATATATATATATATATATATATATATATCAATCTATACATATATTATAGGAATTTAGAAGACTTCGTAACTTGGGTAGATTCGTCAGCTATCAGAAAGCATGTGCAAGAATATAATAATATTGTAAGTATTATATATTAATGCAATACGTATTACATTTTTATTTACTTATAACTACTAACAAAAAATGTTGTTTTATTACAGAGAGACGATTTCGACATGGCGTAAATCAAACAAATATATGATATCGGTTAATCAGTATTTGTGTATTTCATCTATTTCTACCGTTTTTAACAAAAATATTAAAAATCTATGTCTTCATTATAGATCCAGTTTTACTTCTTTATTTTTATTATCAGATAACAGTCCAAATTGTCTTTTGTTCATTTCTTGAAGAATCAGTTTTTGCATGTTGTCAACACGATTGCTAAAAGAATGGAAGAATTTCAATTGCTTGATGTATATTTTTTTTTAGATGTATATACCTCAGTTCCAGTAGTGATCGAGCAGTTTTAAAGATATTTTTCCGATAATCTAGAATGTTTTGAGCAGGACTTTGAAATCTATTCTTAATCGTTTCAGTGTTCTTTTCTTTATCCCATGTCGAATTGTTTGCCTTCTCGGTTTTGCAATCGTTTCTTTGTTTAATATCTTGAGCGTAAAAATCATTATTCCGAGATTCGGCACACGTAATCCGAGTGATATTTTTGTCATCCGGAGCCAAATGTTTTATTTTCTTGTTTGTACGAAACATTAATTTCTCAATGAAATCTTCGCCTTCTTCTCGCTTCTTATTCTGCTTTTTGCTAATATTCAAACCAATTTCGTTATTTTCTATAGATCTTTCTATACTATTCTGTTCATTCGGAGAATACGATTCATCGATGCTGGATGAATACTCCAAAATGGATTTGCAAGAAGAACAAAGGCTTATTGATTCTTTATCCATATTTCTATTTGACAGTCGCGCATTGAAATTCGGTATCATAACGGTAACGGAAGTTACGACACCATCTTGATTGTTTCCGGAATTTGATTTACCTCAAAAGTATATCGTATTAATATAAGTATAGGTAGTAGTAATTATATTGTTATGTTGAGTAAAAGAATTAAACTTCTTATAAATATTTCGAAAATATTTGGGGATCATATTCTCGTTATCTGTGATTCTTGAAAACGTATACAAACAAACTTATAATATTTAAATATGTTCGATTTTGAATATACATTCACATTTTATTGAAATCATAAATATCGGACATATAGATATAGTATATCGTACCGAAATAAACTGTATCATCTTTTAATAACAAACAGTGTACGTGGTTGATTATAATTAGACCGCGGACCTTTACGCAAAATCAAGTCTGTATTGATTGCAAGAAATGGAAACCAAATTGAATGTTACTTCTTCCCTTAATGATTTTAATAGAGGAGAAATCCTATATTGACATCTTCGATTTCTAAAAGTTTCCAATCATTTTATAAATGCATAAAGATCCGCAGTCTAATTATCATATATTATTTATGAAAATTATTGCTTGAATCTAGATCAAACGAATTATACTCGGAAAGACTCTGATATGGTATCCGATAGTTTTTTGTATTACAATTCTACATGACACGTGTACGGAATTTTATAATGATCATTTCTCGCCTTAATCGGATTCTAGTTTTTCATTCTGATATTATAGATTCTATGATCACGTGTTTGTGAAAGCCATTCATTCATATACCTACAATGAATAATTAGTATTCAATATGATACAAATGTTATATGTTAATAGATTTACGCTTACAAATCGGCAGTCATTGCTGGTCTCTATAACACTATTACCACATTACAATATCCATATTACATCATAAAAAATATCAGAAATTATTTACTTTTCCCTGATACTTTCTACAGTGTAATTAAGAAATTGAATGAGAATCGTGTCGGCTCAGGTCCCCAAGTATTCTCCCACCCCTCTCAACTATTTACAATATTTTCCCTTGAAATCTTTCAATAGTACTGTAGTTCTAATGTATAAAAACAAATATACTGACAAAATGTTTACCAATATATGTAAATTAATACAATTTCAAAATTTTCTTTCATAGAAGTACGTTGCGTTTTCTCAAATATCTGTTGCCACACACTGCCGTTCCTTCCAATTTTATGTGAAAATGAAGTATAAATGGAAGTGCAATGAAGGATGAACTTCTACAGATAGCGTAATATCACGATCGAAAGTAATTATTTAAAGTTTCTTTGGAATTAAATCTTTTATATATATAAATCTCCATGAGAACTTTTTATCTTTGTTGATCAGTTATATCATTCGTAAATTTTGCTACACACCGATAACACTGTTTCACTTTCTAGTCACTTTCGTCAACCTACTTTCACAATTTTATCTTTTTAAATACAATTTTTAAAGTGTACCCTAATCTATCAATTAATGTAAGCGAGACATTCGGCACTTTTCATAAAATAATTTAACGATTCCAGTTGATTCGTGTACCAGAAATATACACGGAAGTAATATCTTTGTAGGTCTGCATTTAAATGTCGCGTTATTACTGCTACATATAACCGTTTTAATTAGGTATTTACACGTGTGTAATATGCCGAATATCTCATTAATGGAGATTTTCAAGCTATATTAATATATCCAAAATTTCAAATTTCATTAAATCATGACATTAAAATTTTTCACGATTTGAAGAAATTTGAACCATCACTTTCTACACAACACGCTCTTTCTTCTTTTTAGTTTATCAATTCATATCCCATTTCACAATTCAACCGCGAAGCGGAAAATTATACACGATGTTGTTTACACTATGCTGATAATTATAACGTAAAATTAAGCAATTACATTAGACGATATTGAAATCGACATTAAAAATGATTACTAGGAATATACAGCAATAACATAAAGAACTAGTAACAGTTCACGTTCGAACAAATACTATCTACAAAAAATAAATATAATAAGGCATGATTGAAATATTATCTTTCAGATTAAACTCTCATGCGCATAATATATCTAGATTCTTCGTATTAAAAATATGTAAAGTATGTAGGGTTTTGCATCTATAACTTAGGATTCTGAGAAAGTATAAATACTGGTATACGTCCTCGAATATGTTCTGTTTAAACTGCAGTTTTTCTTATCTTTCTGATCAAAATAATTGTTGTACAATTATTCTATAACGATTGCATAGAACTTATACGGAATATGATCACGTCACAGAATCGACCATTTTCGTTAGAGAGAGAGAGAGAAGAGAGAGAAGAGAGAGAGAGAGAGAGAGAAGAGAGAGAGAGAGAAGAAGAAGAGAGAGAGAGAGAGAGAGAGAGAGAGAGAGAAGAGAGAGAGAGAGAGAGAGAGTTTGAAACTTTTGTTTGTACATATATGTACCAGACAGAGCTGAATGATTAAACAATTAACTATAATTGAAATCAGATTGTTCTATTAACCCTTCGATATTTATATGACGGATATTAATTTAATTGTACGGCTATAGAATAAAAAAAGAAACGATGCAATGTCTCTTCACACGTCTACACAACGTTATACAAAGACCAAAGGGTTAAACTATTTCCACGCTTATGCATGCTCGATACCCTATACCTTTCGCAGACAATGCTTCCACACTCAGAAACACATGATCTTAGAATTATAAATTGTAAAATTTTTCTTTGGAATTGTATTCTATTAAATATTGGCTATAGTAACCACATCAGAGTTAAAATTTTCGTAACGAAATCACAAGTTTTCCATTTTTATAGAAAAATACGAAACAAGCTGCTATCCGATTTTTAAACTGTTGAGTGGTTTCGTTCAATTGAACGAAGTAATTACTTGACATTCAATAATTAAACGCTATTATTTATACTGCTATAAAATTCGTCGTGCTCTCGGACCACTTGCACCAATTCGATCATTCGAATCCAACTTTGATTAGAAAATGTTCACACGTATATAAACGTTCTTCCTTGTATTGTGCGTATGTACACGATGTTCTCATGTAAGTATAATACAAATAACGAAATGAATGATAGATTCAAGCGTAAAATACATACTGTTCTTTGAGTATTGAATATTAGAAAACGATTTCACTTTTGTTTGAGTAATATTGTAAATAAGATAGATAACACGTTAGCGACAACGAATGTTTTGTTATTACGTGATTACGGTTGGTG
The DNA here is from genome assembly GCA_028455595.1 of Lasioglossum vierecki. Classification (NCBI taxonomy): domain Eukaryota; kingdom Metazoa; phylum Arthropoda; class Insecta; order Hymenoptera; family Halictidae; genus Lasioglossum; species Lasioglossum vierecki. The sequence continues at coordinate 21,081,919 of CM052334.1, read as the reverse complement.
CATCGCGTCCGGTGTATTCACGCAGTTTACTTAATTCTAGTGCGATATTAACTAATGTTTTAAGAACTTCTTGAGCATCTTTCTTGAAAGATGTTGGATCATCTTCGTAACTATCGACATACAGACGAATAGTGGCGCCAGAACTTCCTGTACCAGATAGACGATATATTATGCGGGAACCATCTTCAAACAGTATCCGTAATCCCTGCACAAATAAAATTGTGTAAGAATCGCAATCACATCAGCGCAAGATGGCTTTTCTTAACAATTCTGACGTACTTGTTTGTTGGCTTGGCTCCCATCGACCGGGTCTACATACGAGTAATTATCGGCTAACTTAACAACGTATGTCTTGCCTGCAGATGTGAACGTTTTACCCACAAATTCAGGCTTCTCGATTTCGGTTTCAATGAACTGCATCATTTTATTTGCCCCTTCGGACTCGCAATTTTCGTAATCGTATCTAATAGAAATAAAGAAATTAGTACTAACAAAGTGAAACGTTGTGTACTGAGTAGGCCAGAATCGTAAAAACCCGAATTCAATTCGATTGAAGGAATTGAACTTGTTCTATCGAAATGCCCCACTGTGCGTCGTTAAGGGAGTAGACTCGTCTTTCCAGGATTGCAAGAGTGCGGGATGCACGTTCTCATTTCTCGATAATAGAAAAATCTGGTTTTCCGTAGTCAGAAACACTAAAGAAAAGACCGATCCAGGCCGCTATTACCCTCAAAAAACCTATTTTTTCGTTTGCAGAATCATACTATTGAGCATGTAGTTATTTTCATAAAGCTGTAACAGCAAAGTGCTGCCAAATAATGCAAATGACGCCTCATAAACGTAAAAATATGACTTTAACTACTGAAAAATCCCATATTTGTATTATCGAGAAATGAGAACGCACGTCCCGCACCCTTGCAATTCGGGTGTATGTATCAGTATGATACAAATTCTTGTTTAGAAGGAAATATATACCTAGTGAAAAAGTTCCTTCCATATGTTTCCCAATGACTCAACAGTATTTCTTCTACAGATTTACCAAGACTTGAAATAACGCTAAGCCACGCAAGAGACGCCCATATTCCATCTTTCTCGCGAATATGGTCAGAACCAGTACCAAAACTTTCTTCTCCGCAAAGCGACAGATGTCCAGCATCCATTAAATTACCTAACATTATCGATCGATAAATCGAGTGTTGTTCCATTATACGTACAGAAAATATACATATATTCGATAGATTTTCATTGGTCAAAATATCATACCAAAATACTTCCAGCCCGTAGGCACTTCGAAACATTTAACACCGGTTTTAGCTGCAACTCTGTCTACAGCAGCACCTGTTGGCATAGATCTAGCATATCCTTTGATACCAGTTTTCTTGAAGTATGGTATAGAGTTCAAGTTAGCAGCCAACACAGCCAACGAATCGGAAGGTGTAACAAAGAATGCATTTTTCCCTAAAATCTAAAGAAACAAAGTCATACGGAGATGTATAAATATTTGTTCGCTAGTACGAATTTTATAAAGAATAATTTTTATACCATATTTCTGTCTCCATCGCCGTCGAACGCGGCACCAAAATCATACGGACCATTTTTAATAGCGTCTACTAAGTCTTTGGCGTAAGTCAAGTTGGGATCAGGATGGAGTCCTCCAAAATCTTCCAGCGGAATTGTATTAACAATGCTGGAATTGTCGACGCCTAATTCGTTGCTAAATATTCTTCTAATATACGGCCCGGTAACTGTAAAATACATTAAGCATTGTTGTAACGATTTCTAAATACGAGATACGAATTAAACAACAGAATTCTACAAGTCCAGATTTAAATGTACCTCCATTCATTCCATTGATAAGAACCTTAAAAGCAGGTCGACTACTACCTCCTTGAAGCAGACTCTTAATGCTGGGGAAATCAAAGATATCTTTCATGTGCTCCAAGTAATCATTCACGGAGTCTAATACATCCACTGTAAAGCTGTTTCCATCAACCTGAATAGTAGTGCTCTGTATCTTATCTATGTCTATATTTATATCAGAAGCAATTTTATAGTTTTTCAGCTGTGTGGTAATTTCATAGATCTTGTTGGTCACATTGTCCGGAGCAGGGCCGCCGTTCTCGCAATTAAATTTAATTCCAAAATCGGCGTCGGGACCACCAGGATTATGAGAAGCGGTCAGAACAATTCCTCCTTGAGTTTTGTATTTTCTTATTATGGTGGACACGGCGGGAGTCGAGAATATTCCATTCTGGCCAACTATTAGTTTCCTCACCTATAAAAGTATTACATAAAAATGATACCGCGTACCGTTTATCATGCTGCGTCGTCGCTTTTAACAATGAGAAAGCAACAATTCTAGATTATCTATAAATAGATAAAGTTGACTGAAAACGACGACCGAATAATATTGTACGAAATGTAAAACCGTGCCCGAAACCGATCTTCGAATTCTCGAATTCTCTTCGAACTGTTATCATTATTATTATTAAAAATGAATATAGGTAAAGTAAAATTCACGTGAACTTACTCCGTTAGCCGCGGCGATCCTGATTATTTTTCCGACCGCTTCTTTGCCGTAATATCTTCCGTCACCGCCTACAACTAACGTGCTACCAACCAACTGATTACCAAGCGCCTCGAGTATTGCTTGAATGAAATTTTCCGTATAATGTTCTTGCGTGAAAACCTTTACGGCTTTTCGTAATCCCGAGGTACCCGGCTTCTGGCCATCGTACACTCGGGTTTCTATAGTTCTACTTGTCACTGCACTCGACATGCTTTAGAAATGTTGTTCTGGCTCACGGGAACGATAACTGAAACAAAGAATAAAGACCGCTCGTAACCTAGTCCGATTAGCAATGAGTATTTCTATTTGGTAAATTTCATAACACGTCCTCGGTGTCTGCTAGCAGACTGAACTTTGTCTACCAATGACCACCAATGACACACAAGGGCACGGGTCACCATCTTGAAAGACGCGCGCGCGCGCCTCACCGTCGACTAATAATATCGTTCCGCGGCAGTCGGCCGAATCTTTCGAATGCGACTCTGCCATGACTTCTTCGGATCTTTATACAAAATGAAAAGTTTCTGCATCAACTGCAAGACTAATAATTTTTATGTGATGAAAATATTAGTACCGTAGCTTGAAAATTTTCGACCTACGAAGGAGCCCTACGTAACAGAGCCCTAAAATAGATCGCGAATGAAATTTTCTTCTTCAATTTTGAAGAGAGTCGTACGTAGAGTTTGAAAATAAAAAAAAAGCCGTACTAAATTCGGTTGAATTTAATGCTCGAGCAATTCTTTGAAAATTTCGATTAGCCGTAAATGCATAAATATCCGCGGTCTAACGACAAGCGTGATAACCAGCGGTAAACATCCGATAGAAAATTTCAACGATAGAAGCTTCCTATCGACGCGTTCTTGGTTCCTCGCGGTAAATTACTTCGAATATGGACTATGTGGGCGGTGCGAGTCAAAGAATGTCGAATTGAACTCGCCTTATCGCTCGAGTGTCCGAGTAAATAAGTTTACAAATTCTCTGTGTAACGTCGTCGATTGCGCGACTATCGTTTTCAGTCTCTATTGTTCCTCATTAGACTTCTTTCTTCTTTTGACTAAAACAAATGATTTTCGTGCCGAACGAGATGTGTACAAGGTTCCGTGACCCGTGGGACATTGAAAAAAATTAGAAAACCGATCCGAGATAAGAAGTCGCGGAAAGAAATGAGGCGGTTGGACCGAATAATAAATTCCATTGCGTCATTCGGGTGAGTTCTATCTTATTCAATAATTAATATATGTGTGTCGTTACATTTTAAATACAATACATGAAAATATGGAAAAGATTGGAATTAAATCTCATATGAAGATTTCGCGTAAAATTTGTGCGCGCATGCAGAGAAGCGCTGCTTATTATGATGATCGGTATTAGCCGCGAAGAAAAATAAGGAGGAGGGAGCTTGTTATGTCAAGGATGCCTGATATAAATACGCGGGTTTACAAAACAGAGACTTAGTTGTTTAAAACAACGGTTTTCTCGAAGTTATCATTGTGAAAGTATGTCCGTCTCGCACGACAGTGTCACTTCGAAATTATTCGACTTTTCATTCAACGAATTCATACTGTGCGTTAATCAACCGACGAAATTCTGTTCTTTTAAATAATCCTTTTGACAAACGCTCGAACGTATATTTACTATAAACCTGTCGCATGGAGTATCTTTGGACACGCTAAGACACAACTCTATCGGGTAAGTACACTTTTTTAATATTCATTTTTAGAGATGTTATAATATTTTTCCTTCTGTTAATAACGGATTTGTTATGTTTCGATAGTTCGTTCAATACAAAATCAATTAAATGTACTATGTATAAACCAACTGATTGGAGCATCAGCAAGCAACATGACAGCGGATCAGAGAGTGCACCGCTACTCTCTTCAGAGTCTCCTACAAGCGTGGAATCTATTATATTTAATGATTCTGACACAAACGACTTTGAATGCACACCTGCAAACACATACTTCAAGTACTAGTTTTTCTCATGATTTATAGGAGTAGGGCTCTCACTGTCTGAAATGGGTAGACACAATTTCAAATCTAAGATTATTAAAAGAAGGAAGAAGCGCAAACGTTTATATTTTGCATAGAGATCCGTACAATCTACTTATTATAACTCAAAATCTGAATTGGAATATCCGAATAATAAAATCCATAGATCTCGCATTCTGGTGTAGTCCTTCGAATTCTAACGAGTAATCCGAATACTTGAATATTCGAATAGTAAGAGCCCTATTAAATGATTAATATTTAGGTTACTAATTCATGAATAGTTCATCAAAGATACTAGAAACAGAGATGCTAATTCATCGACATTAGTACTTCTTCTGAAATAATATTGCTATTAAAATTACTAACAATCAGTTGCTTATCAGATTTGATTTTCGTAGGTATGGTAGCCTGGAAGTTTGTAGCGTTAACTCTACTGTCAATGTAATACCAAAGAAACCACCACCCCTTACCCAAGAACACGCTTCAGTTATATCACTGACCAAGTCTTGTCCATTAAATGTAACACAAGACAGATGTTATGAAATTCATAATACAGATCTGGTGAGGATACCACAAACAATATAAAATTGCATGTTTCATTAGATCTATTATTTTTATACATGTCAAGGTTGAACAAGCTATAGATATGTACATATATGTGTGTGATTCATAGATTGTTTGTGACTGCAAATTTTATGCATTTAGTAGAATAATTAAAAGAATTTCATAGTTCCAACACATTATTTTCAAAGAATTAAACAATCTTGAACATGGCTACTGTTTCTTGTAATTGATGCAGACAATTTTTATTTTCCATAAAAATCTAATGTTCATGACAATTCATAGTTTGAATCTTAATTTATAAAAGCAAACATTAAAAACAGACTTGTTCGCTATACTAGAAGCTTCGCTTAGCAAGCAGCAGTTTGAATGATTATAGTTTGAAACATTATAGTCTATTGGTTAATTCTATGTAGGTTCAATTTAAATAATAATCTACTTTGTCTTAATTTCTGTCCCACCAGACATTTAATAACGAAAAATGCAAAGCAAACGGTAGGCAATCACTGTTAAAGGACTTGACGAGCAAAAATTTATCTGAATCATTGGAACAGGAAACCACGCATAGCGCATGCGAAGAGAAACCAAAGCAAAGCTCTCTAGTTACTGTGTAAGTGATATTAAAAATTTCTACGACAGAGATACGAAACCAGGATATACCAAAGACGCTTTTAGAAAGAGACAAAGACACTTGTTAACGTCGTTTTTGTTAGCACGATCGTAAACAGAAGATTAAATTTAGAACTACCACGTATTGTACTATTAATTACAAATTATTATCAGCTATCAATGTTATCATCAAGAAAGGGTTCTGGGTCAGTACTCTTAGTACTGTGTTCTGAAATCTAATCACATTCATAAATTTTTTCTTATCTCTCACCAGTCATTATATTTTTAGTAGGTCGATGATGAGAGAAAAATGAAATCTTGCATCAGAAATTCCTATATGCATTTTGAGTGTGTTATATCGACATATGCTTTCGTCGAGTTATAGAACATTGCTCTCGGGGAAAGAAAGCGTTTGTAAAAAAATTTTATATACGCTGTCCGATAACTGAATTTTTTCGTGACTTTGACCTGCTTGAAGCGATAAAAAAGGAACCATGGATATTTATGGAATTTTATAAATAGCATGTCGTATCTCTTGTATTAAAATATACGTACACATATAGCAATCGGATAATACTAATTCTGTTAAGAAAAAAAAAAAGATTGTACTTACCTTCCCTTAACTAAATTCGTTTTCTCACAATTTTCTTGGAACTACCGAGTTATTAAAAATTGTAAAAATTCAATATTACTTTTCTTTTTCTTTTTGTCTAACATTACAGTATTATTAATTATCGAGTTTCTGTATATGTAGTTATTGTTTAGGATCGAGTGTATGATAATTCGTTTCCACATCTTAAAAGCACACACACACACACATCTTGGAAGAGATTGCGATTATCAAATTGAACATTTCGAGTGTATGTATACGCGTATTTATATATGAATGGGTTCTTTTGCTTTTATTTAGTTTTAATTTTGAAGGAATTCGAGAGCTTACCGGATGCATGCTTTTAAGACATGGAAACGAATTAAAACGAGGCGAACGTGGTTACCGGTCGCTCACGTTTCGGCAACCATCGGGTGGTTGTGTCTGCTGCACAATATATTCACTTTAGAAGGGGTTAGTGCTCCGTCGGTTGCCTGGGCAACAGACGACCACCCGAAAGGTCAATGCCCGTAGCTAGCAGCTAAATCGTCCCCGCCATTTTTTTCTTTTTTGGCATTCTCAATATTCTCATTTCGCCTATGCAACCTTGAATCACACCTAAAATGGTTATGACCATCTCAATCCAGAATACTTGACATTATGTAGGTCATTAGGTTTACGGGACACGTTCTAATATCTTTAACATTTAACGTACCGAGCTTTAAAAGTAGCCGATACATGATGCCTTATAAAAATAACAAGATTAAATTTATTTGAACTTTGTGCGGATCATATTATATCTCCGCTATATTTAAGCATTTACCACGAAAGCATCTTTAGAATTTCAATAATTGTGACATGAAAAATCTGGAACCGGCTGTGTGACCATTATTCTATGCTATCTAGATTGATTTCTAAAATAACTTTATGTATATGTACATATATATTATATATTGTACACAGGTTTTCAATATGGAACACCATATTAGGTTCATCGTTATTAACAATACCATGGGGTATTCAAATGGCTGGTTTCTTCCCCAGTATTATTCTCATACTTGTAATGAGTGGATTGTGTTTGTACACTGCTTATTGTCTTCTTCGTGTACACAAGTATCATGGTAAATTTTCTTAAATATGCAAATATAATGATGTTAAAGGTAAAAATAATATATACATTATAATTGTATGTGGTTGAAGGTGGACACAAAGGTGTAGAAGTAGTTTATTTAAGCCGAGTATACTTAAACAGATGGGCAGAATACATTGCTCAATCTTTTAGTATGACTGTGTTATTAGGTGCAACTATCGCATACTGGATACTAATGTCCAACTTTCTCTATAATTCTGTAAATTTCATATATGGTAAGTACTTGTAAAGTAAAATTCTCTTCTTAATCCATAAAGTGAATAAAGACTGAGAATCTTGTAACTTTTCATAGATAGCATAAGCGAACCGGACATACCTTTAGCTAGTAACGATTCGTATCCATCAGAAGTATTGTGCCTAAAGAAAATGGTCAATAATACGAATACAAAAATTCATGAGTACACGTACAGCTCTTTGGGACCACTTTGGGATTTATATAAAACAGTTCCTATGTTTCTTGGTTTATTAATATTTCCACTGTTGAATTTCAATAGTCCCACCTTCTTTACGAAATTTAATTCTCTCGGTAAGTAAAGACCGTAATGATTTTTCAATGAAAACTTGTACATTGCATGTATATGACTCGCGGATTTTTAATGTCTTTTTTTAGGTCGCAACAAACGTATAATTTATCTTGTAAATTTTTCTTTTATTGTTACAAATTACGAAAACTATATATCTCGCAGGAACCGCATCAATTTTATATTTGATCATATTCGTCTTGGTAAAATCTGTATCGTGGGGCGTTAACATGGAACAAACAGACTGGGAAACTAGTTGGACATTGAAGTTCTCATTCCCTGCTCTTTCTGGGATGCTAGCAATGTCGTTCTTTATTCACAACATTATAATCACCATTATGCAAAATAATTGTGATCAAAGTAAAAATGTAAATAGTCTTAATTTCTTTAGAAATGTTTTCTTCTTCATTCATAATACCGTGGAGTCGTTTTAAAATTATATGTATATGTTGCAGGGACGAGATCTCTCGTTTGCATATTTTCTTGTTATGCTAACTTACATTATAGTTGGTGTAGTATTTTATATATGTTTTCCGCTTAGTAAATCATGCATCGAAGATGTAAGTAAAATAGAAGAATATTTAACATATAATCACGAACTTTTTCGGACATTGATAATGAATTTCACTGTTTCCTTTTTTTCTTGTTAACAGAATCTATTGAATAACTTTCCTAAATGGAGTGGCTTAACAGCTGGCGCACGAATTGTTTTATTGTTCCAGTTGTTAACAGTTTATCCGTTACTTGCTTACATGCTACGCATTCAATTGCTTTCCTTGATATGCAAAACATATAACATGGGCTGTGTTCTTCTAGTTAATATCATATTGGCATGCGTATGTATTCTATTCGCAGTTTTCGTTCCATATATTGGTACGATAGTGCGGTACACAGGAGCTTTGAGCGGTTTCGTTTACGTATTTACCTTACCGAGTCTCTTGTATTTGGCAATTTTGAGAGAGCAAAATCGACTGACATTATTTTTCATGATCCTGCACATTAGCATACCGATATTTGGCTTTATAAATCTGTTTGCACAGTTTTTCGTTACAGAATCGTAAATATGTTTCCTGTAGATTCGTTTAAAAATGTGCAGTTTCTTTTCTGACAGTATAATTAGAAAATATAGAATGTATTTTATATTTTATGTTAATTTAAAACAAGTACGAGTGTGATAGAATTCAAAATACTTTACAGAGACCTTAGAAAACGAATTGCATAGTTGTATTAATTTAAAATATTACTGATTTTATAGTGCATGTACTAGTATGCATTTATTTATTCGTTAATATAATTTTAAAAACTGTGTTCTACGAAATTAAGATAATTTTTACTGTTTCTCTAGAATAATTTATTTGTAATTGTAATATTTATAACAATAATAAACACTTTCTGTTATACCTAAGAGCACCGATGTTATTTTTTTAACTCTTCTTTGGAACTTTGTAAACCCAAACAGTGTCGACTCCTTCTCCTATTACTTTTATCGCATACATACTAGGAAGTGGAAATCTGCAGGCAACTATGGTTACATCTTCCTTTAACTCCATTAAAAATTTGTGTTCTATATCTTGCATCTGTAAAAATAATATTTATCAATCGTATTTAAGTATTAGAACACGCAATATATAAGAAATACAATACCATTTGACCAACTCCGAACAAAACTACGTTATCGTAATTCTTTAAATTATATGTCCATAGATTTTGCCTAATAAATTTTGTTTGCGGCGATAGTCCTGAGAATAAGGCTTTTAATCTGGAATACCATACCAACCATGCATTTAATTCGATACCATGAGCCTTGAATCCAGCTTCGGCTGCTGCAAAAACCTATTCAAATGAAAATAATTTTATATTGTAAATACAGGGTGACAATAAATAACAAAGTTTAGCTTATTTCTTATTATAATTCTGTCAAATTGACGAATTTTGAAAAACCAAATAATAAGAACAATATTATAGACCTTTGATATTCATATATTTAAGAGGTTTCGAAATGATCACCCTTTGCGCCGATAGAGAGGCTCAAACATGTTTTGAAATTTTTGGCAACGAGTCGCAGCTCTTCTGGCATCATTCGGTCCCACTCCTGGTGCAGATTTTTTCAGCAACTTCAAACTTTTATGGGGCTGAGCACGGGCCCTGGCCCTGGGTTGAGATCCAGAGAGTACAGTGGCTGTTGCACAGATGTGATGGATCCTGGAAAATGAGCTTTGCACCACTCCTGAGTTGTTTTTTCCCTGTGGGCTGGCACGGAATCCTGCTGTAACATCCATTCCGCATTGCCGAAGTGCTGTTGGGCCCACAGAAGTATGAAGGCTTCAAGAATGTCTCGTCAATACACTTCTTGATTGATTTTGACCCCTTGTTTCATGAAAACCGTAGCAAAGCCCATTTCAAAACAAAACTTCAAACCACGTTTGAGCCACTGTATCGGTGCAAAGGGTGGATGCTTCAAAACCTCTTAAATATATGAACACTAAAGGTCTATGTTATTGTTCTTATTACTTGGTTCTTCAAAATTCGTCGATTTGACAGAATTATAATAAGAAATGTTAAACTCCATTATTTCTTGCCACCCTGAACAAAGTATTCGACAATTAATAATACTAATTGTTCTGTATAAACTTTGTAGTATTTAATTACTTACTATACGCCCGTCTCCACTCCCAAGATCAATCAATGATCCGGAGCGTTTTTCTAAAGCTAGTAATACATTCTGCAACTGTTGTGTAGTGGCTGGTACGTAAGGTAAACATATTTTACGAAATGCAGGACTCACAAAAGGAACACATATTACGCTTATAGCTGTTGCAACACCTCCTATAGAATAAAACATAAGTATGATTGTGTGTAACAAAAAAGAAGATAAAAATGTAATTAATTTTGACCTCTTGCCTGTTATTCCAACAAGGTACAAACCAAGTTTAGACGCTTTAGACGGTCCAGTAATTTTATCACTTTTACTAAAGATGTAATTTATATCATTAACCTCTGCTAAGTAAATTGATCTTCGATTAAAACGTTTAAACTTACAAGGAAATCTTTTCTAAGCAATTCATAACTGTTAATATTATAATCTATAAGTTTTAATTGGTATATCTTACACATTTTATATATATATATATATATAGCGTTTGTCAACAAAATAAATAATCTCCTGTTTCTTCAAGGCAAGAAGTCCGCATGGTTCAACGTTCAACCAGTGGATGAGATATTGGGCACTTTTATCGCACATGCGCGAGTTTCGGTTTCGGCAGGAACTATCGAACTACATACAGAGAGTAGAGTACTACATCGCAGGAACGTATTGCAGGATGCGCTTGCACAGTTTATAAATAGTATTCAAGGTCGTCGTTCTCAAATTGTAATATTCAATATTTTAAAAAGTATTTAAAAGATGAACAACATGTCGAAATAGTAGTTTTTCAAATAACTAATGAATTCTGGAGAACGCATGAAATATAAAAAGGAATTCATATAGTTGTGAGGCAGCAAGCCGTCCGATTGGGTAATTTCACTCGCATTTTTGGTTCTAGCCAAATATTAACTAAAGCGTGTGACGTCACGGTCTAGACAGCGGCTTGTGAGCAGCGCCGAGATATTGACAAATATTTCTCATACATGCGCGTCCGAAACAGTTGCGTATCCATATCATGATGAAAAGGCATAGACATACATATTGTCAAATAGACAAAAAAAATAAATATAGACATATCTATTTGGGGCAGTGATATTGGCGGGAAATCTAAGTAGAAACGCGGTGAAAACATTTATGCAATTATAAACGACGATAACAAAATCAAAGTCTCGGTTCTTAATTTGAAGAACATTGAGAAAAATAATTACATTTTATTCGTATATATATATATGTATATATTTTTTAATTCCTTATAATGATATTCAATAAATACTTTATCGTAAATTATGATATATCGAATTTCGAACGTTTACTGCAAGAAAGATGTTTCTATTATTGAAAATAAATTATCACAACAATGACATAACTAGGAACTAGTTAATATTTTTCGTAGTAACAACAAAGTTCCTGTTCCAGGGTTATTCAGGTTTATTTGGCTTTGCCTTGTGCAGCAACTGCAGCAATCGCAGCCTTCACTGTTTCTTCGTCGCCTAAGAACTTCATTGATACTACAGGCTTGAAGTTCTCATCTAGTTCGTAAACAAATGGAATACCGGTTGGCAGATTTAAACCCATGATCTGATCATTGCTCATTTCTGAAAGAAAAATAATTAGCATTATAATTGTTCCAAATGTTACAACACCGTGCTAAAACACGTATAAGCTTACGGTCTAAATGTTTCACGATGCCACGTAAACTATTTCCATGAGCAGCAATGATAATTTTTTTTCCTTCCTTTAGTTGTGGAATAATAGTATTATTCCAATATGGCAATGTTCTTTCAATTGTAAGTTTCAACGACTCAAATTTAGGGAACTCCTCTGTTTTTAGTTCACCGGCATATCTTGCGTCCTTTACTATCGTGTCATAGTATTTGTGATCTGCTTCCATCGGTGGTGGAGGTACGTCGAAGGATCTCCTCCAGATTTGTACTTGTTCTTCGCCGTATTTGGCAGCTGTTTCTGCTTTATTCATTCCAGTTAGACCACCATAGTGACGTTCGTTTAAACGCCATGTCTTGGAAATAGGAATGTTTTCTTGGCCTGATTCTTTGAGAATGGACTTCAAAGTTTCTTGCGCTCGAGTTAGCACCGACGTATGAGCAATATCAAACTTCAATCCTGCATCCTTTACTGCTTTACCAGCGGAAACTGCTTCAGTTTTACCTAAGTATATCAAAAATAAATTTCATCTAATAGTCACAATTTACTGTTACATTCATTTCGGCAATCCTACATAAGCCTCGCAAATGTTTCAAATTGAAAAAACATATTTCGGTTACCAGGTTATTGGTCAAAAAAACAAATGCTTGCGAAAGCATTTTTACAATAATTGTAAGATCTAGGAAAGTTTTCGTAACCAAACCTTATATGTACATATAGAACTACAATTGTACCGATATGTAATGTATATAGAAATTTTTCGGGTGAAGGGAACTTAACGTTTCATGAGATTTTGTTAGATCGACCTTTTGCCCTTGAAGACTCTTGAAATTCATCCTCTCGATATCACTTACCCTTTTCAGACAAATTGGCATCGTACCATCCGCAGAACAAGTTCAACTGATTCCATTCGCTCTCGCCATGGCGTACCATTACAATCGTGTATTTCGACATTTTTCTATCACAAGAGCTCAAAGAAGAAGCACGGTACACGATCAACGATCTCGGCTCGATGCTTTTACACAACTGTTTCAGCCAGACTTCCCCCACCACCTGCCGCCACATTTCCTATCGCGAGCCCACCTGATTCCACAAAGTACAACAGACGTGAAAGTGCGACGTCTTTCGACCACTGATATGTATACTATGGATACGGTATCCGAAATTTTTCATGTCACAATTTGAAAGTCCTTTCTTCTATAAATCTATGGCAGAATTGGATGCCAGCGCTGCTCTTGGTTCGACCAGTGTACTATATCCCCGTACTCTCCTTCACCCCCGTGATCCTCTATACTTTGCCATGCGTTTGCGTCCCTTCAGGTAACTCTGCTTTCAGTCGAGTTATTAGACGCCATCGACACCATTTTATTAAAATTATTTTAGTTAAAATAAGTTTCATCAATAAAGGCAAAAACATCCATTAATTGTATATATAAAAAAACGTGGTAATAACTGTACTTCTAATTGTGGCATGTTTAAAATAAAATTGTTACACCATTATGTATAAGATATGTATTTTTCTGTGTGTGCTTTTTCCAAAATTACTTTCTTCAATCTCTCTTTTAAACTTTAAAGTAGTAGTAGTTAAGATTTAAGAAAAATTAACATTTTTTTCTCTGTACTATCAACAGCTAGCAACAGTGATGCAAACAATCCAGCACTGCTGAATCTTGAATAACTGCGTTTATATTATACAATAACATTATTTTAATGTATTTAATTGTATTATTTTTGTATAATTATATGTAACAATTAATTATAGTAATATAACATGTCATTGTATATTAATGTTTTTCATCAGTAATAAATGTATTTCAATATCATTATGAGTTTGATTTCATTTAATGCTTCTCTTAAAACGTAAGAAATAGACACCTATTTACCTTTCTCTTATCTACAACAAAAATGTTACAAATATTTTTAATTCAATTTTGCGCTTTCTCTGAACATCATTAATCATTCTTAGTTTCTTTTATATTACATTTATATTACATTTATTACACAAATTTCACTTCTGGTTAATTTGTTATAACTTATAATTAACTTGTGATGTTATAACATACTATTACTTCAATCTTATAAACTTCATTTTTGAAACTCGCGCTATTTCCCTTAGTACACTGGTCGAACCTAAGACGGCGCTGGCACTAAATTCTTAGACATGGCCCCGTTCAATTTGTGACATAAAATTTACACGGGGCTTATGGGCAAAACCGTATCCATAGTATATATATCAGTGTCTTTCGAGTAGTGATGGGCACCATCGACTAAATTCAACTATCGACCAGTATCGACTAATTATTATTTAGTTGCTACATACTATCGAATATTTAGTCGATAGTTTTTAGTCGACCGGAATTTTGTTTTAGTGGTTACATCTAGATTGCGGGCTATAGTCTATGCCTATGTCTATACGTCTCATCTCTCACAAATTACAATTTATCCTATAATACAATATAAAGGCAAAGTGTTAATGAACCTTTTAGAAAAAATATCTGTTATTGACAGATATAATTTTAAAGTACTACTTTCTCTTTAGGTTGTGATTAAAATTGTTATTCCCATAAGTGCAATATATATATATATATATATTTAGTACATATTCGATGTTAGGTTAGCGCGTACTTCGTACACAAATAATGCTTAAAACCTTTTCTAATAAAATTAGAATTAAGATCTTACATTTCGATTGAGAACAGAAGTGATGGATAATTATACTCTGCAAAGTATAAAAGAAATCTTTGGTACAGATTTTCAACAGTATGTATTTTGCTACAGTTGTCACTGTTACATATTGTATAATATTATAAATTGTTTTTTTTTCTTCTTTAATTAGGTACTGTGAACGTCATAAGATAATACTGAAAAAAGATAAATATGATACTTTTAGGGCACCTAATCTTAATGTTCTGACAGAGTGTATAGACATTCTTGACAGATCTAAACTCAAAATAAACAATAAACTGAAAGGAATACAAAAACCTAAATTATCTTCAGTGGATCAATGCGCAAAAAGTATTTGAATTTTATTTTTATGTTTAAAGTTACATTTCAAAAAGTTCATGTCATTAAATTTTTCAAGTTTTGAGATCTAAAAGATTATTTATTATTATTCTCTTTTTAGGATTACACGAACCATGCAAAATTACCAAAAAAGATGAACAAAAACAAAAATGTAAAAATATTTGTCGTAATTTATATCTTACCGATTTAAAATTAGACATTTATTTATACGACACATCCTCCATCTTACCTACTTGCACAGTTCATACAATTTCATCAGATTATATTTTAAACAGTTCAAAGACAGGAAATGAAATATATGAGTTCATTTTAAAGGAAACCATGAAAACGATTGACATTGTCAATTACGAAACTTCTGTTCCACTTATTTCAACTCTTTTAAATCAATTTCAGAAAAGGCACAAAAAATTTCATTATAGCAGTGTTTTGAAACAAATAACTAAAAAACAAGCTCCTAATCAAAAATTGAACTGTAAATACGAAGTTCCATTGGAACAATTAAAATCATTCTTTGATCTTATATTTGCTAAAGTAGTTCCCCTTGCTATATTTGGAAAGTTAAGAAATCTTAAAAAGGTGAAAAAAGCTATGTACCAGCTTTTAATTACTCCGTGTTTCAAATCCTTCAATTTGATGTTTCTCATTGAGAAACTAGATGTATGTAACGTACTTACTTACTAAAATTATAAATCTGTATTAACATACTATAATACTATAATATATGTATTTTAGATTTCTAGTATTACATGGTTAAACAATATACAGAACTTAAAAACACAATGGCTAATTTTAGCAAAATTTATCAAATGGTTCTTTAATGGATATGTCTTAAAAGTATTACGTATTCAGTTTTACATAACGACACTTTCTGCAACGAATAATCAAAGAATATATATTGCACGTCCAAATTGGTGTTACATTCAGAACAAATTTATTAAGAAAAAAATACTTTCGAATTGTTTGCAACCCGAAATTAAGTATAAGGAGTGGAGTCCACCAATAGGTGTTTATAAATTACGTGCCAAAAATTCTAGTGTACGTCCAATATTTGTGTCAAAGTGAGTAAGATATTTGAATAGTTTACTGAGAATACAAAATTTATTTAGCTTTCATTTTGTAACTTGTGCATTAGATATCAAGAGAAGGAAAAGCACGATTTACAGGTAATTTTCAAGTTTTTAAGACAGTTACAAATCACAGAATATGGATTGACTAATTTTCAAAAAACATGGAGGTCAGTTGTTCAACGCAAACATAATTCAGGAAATAAAAAATTCTATCTTGTATCTTGTGATGTAAGGGATGCATTTGGTTCTATAAATCAGGGTATGATAATTTTTAAAATCGAATATTTAAAGTACAGTACAAAAATTTTAATTTCTATTAACTGAATTAGTTTACAATTACCAAACTTGGTAACAACAAAACTCATTAGGTCATATTACACTTGTAAATGTATGCTAATAATGTATTTTTTGTTCAGGGCAGTTATATGATATTATAAAGTTACTGTGCAATAATCTTCCAGAATTTTTAGTAATTAGTAAATATGCAGTTAAAAGTTGTATGGGCATGAATGATAATACTTTATGTTACAAACAATATTTTAACGACGCAAATTTACAATTACCCTTGTCACCTGGTAGTTTGTATGCATGCACAAATCATAGCAACTCGTTAAGGATAAAGAAGAGTTGGTTGTTAGATAAGATTTGGAAATATATTTTCTGTCAAAGGGTAAACTAAAGATATTCGACAATGTAAAGAAATAATTTATTAGAACGTACATAAATATTAATATGTTCATTAATAGGTAAAGATACGTGAAAAAACGTACATTATAGGCAAAGGAATAGTTCAAGGAACAATGTTATCACCTGTTTTGTCAGATATATATTACAATTATGTAGTACAAAAACAAATATCTTCATTTCTACATTGTGGTGAAATTGTTAGATATATGGATGATATTTTATATGCTACAGACAATGAAATTCTGGCAAAAGAGTAAGATATAACATATTTCAATATTTATATCTAGAAAATGTTTTTAAAAAAATCTGTAAATTATATTGATCTATAATCTATACACTTTATAGGTTTCTCCAATTAATAAAAAAGGGTATTCCACAATTCAACTGTTACTTTAGAGAATTAAAAACACAAAGTAATATTATTGATACTTCAAGTACGTTTGCAAACAATATTAATTATATTGGTTATAAAATTAATTGTGATACTTTAGAAGTAGAACCCAAAGATTTAGATACACACATACGTTACTCAATATCGTTCTACTTAAAAAAAAATATAACTCTTTTAGAGTAAGTAATCTTCAAAAAACTATTGATCGTATTATTTTATGAAAACTTTAAATCTGTTAATTCTTTTAGGCTCTTTAGAAAGCGACTTTATAATGTTACTGGTTTAAAATTATCAAAAGTTGTATTAGATCGTACAATTAATTCAGAAACAACGATAATGAAAATATTACAAAAAACATGTTTAAAGCAAGCCACACGTGCGCATGTTTTGCTAAAAGAATTATTTTTAGACATTGAGCATAATATTCAAGATATACTTATAATCATTAAAATGTCTAACATAAAGTTTGCAAGATATGTAATGAAAATTTTTTTATCATGTGAGATCTTTTGCCTTGATAATTTATTTATTATTTTATACTTATACATAAGTAATTGCTGCTTTATGTATATATTTTAGTTGAAGAAAAAATGAGCAATTTAAACTTGCGTACCTGGAATAGGAAAATTATTCATATTTTATGGAGATCATATAAACATACTTTTAGGAGGGACAAGATTTTATGGAAACATTTTATGAAAATGTTGAATAAGAAGAGTAAGAATAACTGGAAAACAAATATTCTACCAGTTTCTTATTCTATTAGCCAGATAGCCAAATCTAACATGGCAGAAAACCAGTAAGATCTGCTGACAGATTGGCAGCAGATGCAGGCAACAGATCTGCAGCACACTTACAGATCTTGTAATACGGAGTCCAATTGTTCTAATAAAAGAAATAGAGCACTCTACAAGCATCTCTTTTTCCTTACTTTAAAAAAAGACTGAACTGTATTTATTTATTTTTATAGCAATATTTACTACAGTATCCTTGTAGAAAAATTTCCCTATTAGAGAAAATAATATAAATAATTAACAATTTTTATAATATAAATTATGATCTGTACATAATAAAACAATATATATTTTTTAGATGTATAAATTTATAAGCATTACAAAATTTTATTCACTTAAAAAATTGTTTAAGAAATGAATAATAAATATATAAACAAACTTTTTAATTGTATATGTTCAAAATGCTCATTTGTACAACATTGCAGAGATATTGATAATTGCTCGATCTCGTTGAACAATTTTGTCTTCAATCAGAAAAAGAAAAAATCGTGAATTATACTGTTATAAATGACAATAAGAATATTTCTTGTTGATGCTCACACAGCCATTGAGAAAAATGTACCATTCTTTTTTAACACGATTTTATTAGTTGAATTTCGCTTTTCGCGCGCATGCGCGAGTTTTGTCAGGGACGTGTCTACGTCCGAAATTTGTGGGGAGCTATTGAGGCGAAAGTACTGGGAGACTATCCGGCTATACCCTTTTGCGAAATTAGCGGGGCGTCAAAGTTACCCGATCTTCGTACTTCACTGAGGCCGTCTGAGGCTAAAATCGTCGCGCATGCGCGCGAAAAGCGCCAACAATACCATCACTGTCGCGCCACCGTATATTATCCACTGATCTGTATATGTATACAATATCAGTGGTATTATCTCAGTGCTCTTAGAACTGCTTACAAAAATGGATTCGTAACAAAATACCTATATTGTGTCTGATGAAAAGTAAACATACGTAGTTATCGTAAGATGAGCTGTCATCGAGTGTTATTCTGGTGTTATAAAGTGATAGAGAGTGATGACTCAAAGGTGTCAGCGTAACTGTTAGTCAATTATCCAACAAGAATTTTGCGTTTTGATAGTCAATCATAGTTGCATTAGAATTGAAATTTCGACTATGCAGCATCAATCCTTGCAGGCTTATACAAATAAGTGAAAATCGGAAGAGAAGGTTAGGATGCACAAAAAGTGTAAACAGTGTCGTCAGATCGAGGAAAAAGAGGAGAATACAGTTTACCCTCTCTCTGAAGACCAGATTAATACGTGACTACGGCGTACGGATTTAGTTGGAGTGTGCGCACCGTGTTCATGGTGCTGAAATGGGATAGTGGAAGGGGAAAAGAAAGAGAGAACTTGTTACTGACGATACTGAGTATAATTTAATCGCTACAGTCCTATACCCAGTGATGCCGAAATCGTGGTACTGTGGCACTAAGCCGTGGTACTAGACCTCCCCACTATGACACGACTTACCGTTGCCCCTACAGTCCTTCTCCAACGCGCTCGCCTTCTCCAACGAGAGAAATTGCATTTGAGAGTCGGTAAAAAAAATGATTTGATTGATTTTCTAGAAAAATATTGAGAAGCGCGTGCTACTGCTTTGCGAAATTACGTTTCGAGAAGACATCTTCAAGTACTTGCAAGTTTCAGAAAAATCCGTGACTCATCAACCGTGTCTTCCCCTTGTTAGCTGAATTAATGGCTGTCCACCATAACATAAATACATTTTGTCTGAAGCAGAAAAATAATATTATTACATTGCACTCCATCGATAAATCTGAAAAAAATTGAGAATAATGTTAATGCCAATACCTAACTGCTATAAAAGGACAAATCACTTTTATGACGTTTCGATTTTTCATACTTATTATTTTCAATAAAATCTGAAAAATTTACAATCATAAGGAATTATATCTACAAAATTGTAGAATTTTTTAGAATTTTTAAATATATCATTAAATAAGGAAAGTGTGGCAAAAACCAGTAATTAGTTTTAACTGTTTAACTACCTTCCTGATTAAGATAAATGGTTCAAACTTGGTATCGAATGCTTTCTTTTTATGAGTTATCAAATAGTGCATAACCCGGTACAATTGGTACAAGAGCACTTTTCACTCTTATCCTGCTAGACTCTTTATATTACATGCAATTTTTGTAGTAATAAAACGTTTCTATGATAAATGAGTATATATTTTTAACATAGTTTTTACATTTTAAGTTTTTTGGAAGATTAAAAAAGTAATTAGAAATAAAAATGAAAATCGCTGTACGGGGACTCGAATGCTAGCTCCAGATTGCGATTCATTCGCTCGGCCGCCGAATATCAGTTTCGTCTCCGTAAAGAAATGCTAGCATTGCACAAGCAGCGCACACGGACATAGTAGAGGTACGCTGGTGAGTGTAGCGCGCGAGCGAGTTGGAGAAGTACTGTAGGGACAACGGTAAGTCATAGTGGGGGGGTCTAGGACCATGGTTCTCGTACCACAGTACCACGGAATCGGCATCACTGCACTGTGCCTATACCAGCTATGCCGTTCAGTTGACAGTCGGCGACTATGCGACCGTTGAATAATTATTAGATGAAGTTACAAAGTTATTCACACTTCATTGGTGAAAATACTAATGCTTGTCAAGTAATAACTCAATTACTAATTACTGCAAATATATATATATATATATATATATATATATCTCGTACTTAAAATCATTATCAACGATTAGTCACTCGCACGATACAGACTAACGTGGACAATTTCAA
Source organism: Lasioglossum vierecki (assembly GCA_028455595.1). NCBI lineage: Eukaryota > Metazoa > Arthropoda > Insecta > Hymenoptera > Halictidae > Lasioglossum > Lasioglossum vierecki. The sequence goes on along the minus strand of CM052334.1, from coordinate 21,060,908 downwards.
TTGAAATATCAATTGACTATGAAGAACGTCAATTTAAAAATTGTTTTATTGGGTCACGAGTCTGTAGGCAAAACATGCCTTGTGAGACGTTATATATATGAAACGTTTACCGATAAAGTTCAATGCAGAGGTGTAAGTGTGTTTACAGTACCTATTTCTATATCATATTTACTGTGACTGAGGATCTTTATGCAAACTAAAAATGATCTGTATCGATGACAAGAAATAGAAACTAAATTGAATGTTACTTCTTCTCTCGATGATTTTAATAGAGAAATCATATAGATAGAATGCTTTATTTTTAGCCTTCCAGCCATAAAAGGATCTCGGTTTACAATTTTATCATACTCTCTTACTCTCTCATCCTTCCATACTACTCCGAACCCTTTACTTTGAACTCTTTTACACTTTACTTTGTACTATCCTTTCCCTATCATTCTCTCTGCCCTTTTCTTTCCTTTTTTCTTCTAGCTTCCTCAGCCAGTCTATCACTTCCTATGACCCCTTCTCGCTCACTATTTCTTCTATGCACAGCCCTCTTTCAAGTTCCCTACAATCCCTTACCATATGTTCTTCCAGATTCCCAAAGGTATCGTCGCAAAACTCACATTTCCGATTTTCCGCTTTCTCACAATATCTATTCCACCTTTCTAGTGATCCCCCTCTTGTGCTATTAACCATTGGCTACCATCCTTCCCCTCTCTTCACAGGTATTCTGGTAGCTCTAAAGTTCTCAGGTACTTATATCTTTGGTTGAACTTTGCCCTTTGTATTTTTGTGTATTGCATTTGTTGTTGCACTTCCTTGTCCCGTCTCCTCAGCTCCTTAGCTCCTCAGCTGCTACTTCTCCTCTTTCTTAGAGAAATCATATATTGAAATATTCAATTTTTTTTTTTAATTTTTCAACAATATCGAATTTCATGTACTCAATTTTGCTATAAATGCATAAAGATCTGCAGTCTATTGATTAGTTTCTTGTGTAGCATTCATAAGAATGGACCTTAAGTCATTCAAGAGATGAATATTAAGAGAAATCACTTTTTCTTAGACTATAGGAGCTGCATTTTCTTCTAAAAAGATAGATTATAATGGAAATTCGGTCATCATTGGAATATGGGATACAGCGGGTTCTGAAAGGTGAAGGATTTTCATAGCTTCCTGATGTAGCTTCTATGAAATAGGTTTTCTCTACTTGTTGAAATACTGTTTTATTAAAAGTCCCATTCTTACAGATACGAAGCAATGACTAGAATGTATTACCGTGACGCAAACGCTGCCATAGTGTGTTTTGATCTCGGAATGGCAATTACCTTTCAAAGAGCAAAATTTTGGATAAGAGAACTCAGAATGATCGAAGAGGACTGTAAAATATACCTCTGCGGCACGAAAATGGACCTGATTAGATCTAATGAAGTCCAACTTGTAGAAATGGCACCTATAAAAAATTACGCTGCATGTATTCAAGCTAAAATGTATATAACGTCCAGCAAAACAGGAGAAAATATTGGTAAGAATTATATGTTGGGTGCATTATTATTATTACTTATCGATTAGTTAATTCATTAATTTATTTTTATAGCTGAAATGTTTGATGAAATTGTGAAAGATTTTATAGCTACTAATCCAGTATTCCATGAAACAAAGAGTGATATAATAGAGTTAAATACACAGCTTTCAAACACAAGGCATAGGAGCTGTTTTTGCTAGATGTAAGAAAAAATCGTTACATTTTGACTGATCGCGTAAGTCCACATTGTGCAATGTAATGAGTTCTAGTATGATAGATACTTGGTCCCCGTAGGGTTTCAAGTTCATAAACCAATCTCTCTCTCTCTTTCCACTTTCACCTATCGCCTAATTGCAGCCTGTTTCAGCGGGACATACTGTTTTTTTATGGTGGGTTCCGGAACCACCTTGGGCACCACAGTATTTAACATGGAATATTTCCAGAGGTGCCGGCGTTGGCACCGAACATGCGACCACGGCATCCGCAGTCGCGAGCTCTACCCACTGAGCCACTGCGCGCCCGCAATGTAATGAGTTTTAATACATTATACACAATGACATGTGAAGATATCTTTGTCTTGAAATATTACTTTTAAATATATTTTTCATTTCCTTAATATTGCTTTTATTTTACTATCGATATCTTATATATCCAAATTAAGTGACTGTCGATTGAGTTCACGCTACTACAATACAATTTAGGAATGTGATATCAAAACATGAGTCTTAATCGTTTAAATTTAAAGTAAAGACAAAATCGATCACGAGCCAATAATGTTATAGTTATCTGGTATTCATAAATTTATCTCATACTCTGTTTAATATCTTTGTTTGGCGCAAGTGAATTCATGAAGATAAAAGCTGCAACAATTCATATTATTATTCACACAGCCAAACAATTATGTTTTATTATAACTAGCCTTACCTTTTATTATAAAACATTCGTCCAGTAATTTCTTCGTCGTACAAATCCATCGCAATGTACTTAGCTGTACAGTATTTTGTATTCAACAAGAGAATGCATTTTTACCAAACTTGGTTATCGCATATTATTTATTTGAAATATTACGTAGATAGTAGAGATGTCGCACAAATTTCTCGAATTTTTTCATAGATACCAAAAAATACAAATCCGCTAATTGTAAAGCCACCCACTCTAGGAAGGAAACCTGCAAAAAGTCTAAAAACGTGACGTTAAAGAATTATTATATGAGAAATCATGATGGTGATTTAACAAAAATTATTGTTCGCATACCCTCTGACGCCGCATTCCCTGTAAACTTCTCTTAACATTATCGAGATTTTTACTTCTTCTTTTTCAGCAGAAGTATTTGATAACATTATTCTAGTTTTCGCGACATCTAAAGGCGTTGTTATAGCCGCGGATATACCCACTTGAAAATCAACACTTGGATTATTATATATATATATATATATATATAATGTTCAACACTCGTTCAAAGATCCTTTGATTTACCTGACAAGGATCCACAAATGGCACCCTCTATGGGCGTGCAGTCACGTTCTTTGTGTTTCTTCCAATGAAGTTTTAAATATTCCCATAGCGGCATTTGAATTAAACCAAATGGTAAATCGCGGAGAACGGTACTTCCGTAACCGCGGTACAAAGTTCTTAATGGTAACCTGTGTACGTCACCTAAAAGCGCTTGTCTCCTTTGTTTCACTACTTCTACTGGAACTCGAATCAGACACGCGCCCTGTTAGCGAAACCTCTGGGTATTTAAATGACACAAAATTGATCGGTACTTTTTGAAAAATATAATTTCGAACGTGTACGAAACTCGGAATAAAAGAATTTTACCGTTTCTCCCAATGCCGCGGCAATCATATGTACTAACGAGTGATACTGTTGAGGTATGTGAGGTTGAAAAATTTCTTTCAGTCCATCGTAAGCCACGAAAAATACAGCAGCTACAAGTATTATTATTATTACTATTAAAGCATATTTATATTATTAATCACGGATACGCAATTAACTAAGTAGAGAAAAGTCTAAATCCTATAAATTCGTAATTATTACATACGCAAAAACGCAGGATTCAAATACGATCGAAGATATTCGGAGCAACTTTGCGAAATAACACAATATATTCATGATCATTTTACTGACAAATAAATGAAAATAATTAGAGAGAGTTTAGTAGAAAGTTTTGTGGAATGAATTTTAATTCAAAATTTACCGGATGGAGCGGATCCTATCATCACAGGGCCGAGCCCTTGATATAGTCGTCTAAACCCGCCAGATTGTACGAAACCATGTTGACTTTGTAAACGTGTTTTAAGCGTGTCCAGTGGAAAAAATGTGAAATCACAAACTGCTCCTGCGACAGCGCCTGACTGTCGTATATACATATAACATAATCATAATGATATTTGCATAATATAATGAATAGCATAGATTATACTTAATAGTGGTATCAAAATGTGCATGTGGGATGTCCTAATAAAATTTTCTATAATAAACGCGAATTTTTTACGTCACAAAAAAATGAATGAAAAAAAATGATTTTGCTAACTCTACGGTTGGAATTAAATGAACATACGCGTGAAATTGTGGTAGATGATTGATGTTTTTCACGCGACAGTTTCTACTTCTTATAGTCGTCTGTCCTCGATCTATTTTAAAGTCGTTTATAATTTAATCAATTGTGGAAACGAGTTCACAAGTAAACGTAAGAAAATATAAACACTTTTCACTGTTATGGAGAAGGAGTGCAGAAACGATGAAATTTTATTTTCTATATATGCGATGGTGATGACAGATAATTATGTTCGTCGTTAATAAAATTTGCACACACTTACTATAAGCGACGCGAGAAAAACATTTTTTACATTCGCGATCTCCACAGAATCTTCCTTATGCAACATTTTTGGTCAGCGAGACATTTACGCTTAACGAGTCAACATTTTCAGGTAGCGACGTTTGTATAGTTTAAATGCAGAAATGTTAAACGCATCGTCGAACGTGAGGAAAAGATTAATTTGATGAGCAAAAAATTAACCACAACATTGTAGGTTTTTTTTCAACAATTTGACGGTGACAAATTGTTAGTGGTATTATTAAAATATTTTTATTTAAAACTTGATATGTTCAGATCACCCACATGGACGAGGTTATCACGGAAAAGCCGGAAACATGTGCATTTCTTACGCAATGACATCACTCTTCACTAGTTAACTATCATATCCACTTTTCCGTCTGCTTCACGATCGTGCTTTCGTGTTCTGTTCACGAGACCTAACCTACTCCTGCGTATCTCGAAAAGGACCACCGTCCTCTTGGTTAGGATGTGCTTTTTGTTTTAAAAAGCGTTTTTCTCACTAGGCCAAATAGCTGAAGCGTGATAGAGAATTACTAGGTATTCTAGATGTATATATAGGAAATCGCAACGCAATTACGTCACGAAAGCTGTTACAGATGCAGTATGAGGAAATTCTTGGCTTTTGTATTTACTACATTTCGGTCAGTCCGGAGCACGAGCGAAATTACGATGAAAATGATTGACTCGATGTTTTAGGAACTATTCAAGTGTTCACATAACCTTGAAATTTCATTGACGCTCCTTTCGGCGGGAATCTCGAAAGATTTTGTACGTTTGCTCCCGTCATCTCTATCAAAAATGTCTCAAAACATTTTGAAAAGCAGCTTGGAAAATGCTTCCTTCAATATTATATTTCAGGTATTTTGCCAACATAGCAAATCGTATCGCTCTTATTCTACCAACATAACATATAATTATTTCATGATGATTGTCATTTCAGATCTAATAAGAAAAAATTCATGTTGTTTATTTATATATCGAAATGACGACGATTTTTTAAAATAAAATAATACATTTTTAGGAATCTGCGACACCAGTTATAAACAGCCTCCTTTTTTTTGTAGATACTATGTCGTGGTGTTACATTTGTTTTGAACGCATTCGTTGTTCGACATGTTGGTCAAGCGGTTCTGGGTGTTATAAATGTAAGGCTCCTGTTATTGGAGTCCATGATCTTGTTCTTATCTCGAGAACCATTTATGAAAGCATGTTTAACTAACACAGCAGAACATAATTGGGCGCAAGTTGTTAATTTATTATGGATGACGTTAGTCTTTGAAAATAATTTATCCTAAAATGGCAAATATTTTGGCTTCGACGAAGATATCTAGAAATCGTTTTTCAGGGTCCCTATATGTTTCATGATGTCTACGATATTCGGATACATATGGCTCTACGTTTTGTCAACGACCGAAGAGCTACCAGCATATTATATGTTCGCAGTTTGGGCTGTTGCTCTGTCTTGTATTATCGAGATGTCATCGTTAATTGTTCAGTTGGTTGCTAGTGCATTTTTATTTGTTAGATTGAAAGTAAGAGTTTCTTGTAAAAAATATTATTAACGGTTTACAATTTTCTCAATAGCTATTTAATATTTCAGATTATTCTCGACACGATTATGATTGCTATTCGTACTTTAACGTTTGTTCCGTTAATACTTTATAATCCAGATAACGCGTTATTTGCGTTTGGGGTGGCTCAACTAGTCGCAGCGATCTTTCATACTACTAGTCACTATGGATACTTCCATTACTATATCAAAAAGATAAATAAATGTAAGCAAAAACGACGAATGTCATTGAAAGACAGTAGCGACGAATATGTCGTAAAAGAATTTCCATTTCAAACGGTAATGGATTTTCTACCTGGACAGCTGGAAAATAAGGTACGTACACCGAGACCAATTTTGTTTCGCTCTGGATATATAATAATCTATTTTTCAGGAATCATGTTTAGATAAAAAATTATCTATTCTTACATGGAGCTTTTTTAGACAAGGAATTCTAAAACAAATTCTGACAGAGGGAGAAAGGTTAATTATGACAGTGATGCCAGTATTAACATTTACCGAACAGGTATTTAGCAAAGAATAATTGTTGGTCAGTTACAAATTCTCGCGTTAACTTGCAAAATCTTGATTTTTATGTGTACAGGGAACATACGAAATTGTGAATAATTTAGGTTCCTTAGCAGCAAGATTCATTTTCCGTCCAATAGAAGAAAGTGGGTATTTTTATTTTACCCAAATGATCAAACGAGATAAATCAATCAACGATCAAAATCCTGTAAGTGATAGACACGAAAGACAAATACAATGCATCTCTACATTGATGTAGTACCAGATTAATTAACAAAAATCTATGTGTTTCAGGTAAAAATTCAGGAGAGCATAAATGTTCTTATACACTTATGTTCAGCTGTTACTTCCATCGGTCTAGTTGTACTAATATTTGGTCAATCTTATTCGAGTACTCTGTTGTGGTTATACGGCGGTGCAAAATTAACTTCTCATCTGCCTATACTTTTGATGCGGGCGCATTGTTTAGCTATATTACTTTTGGGCATAAATGGTGTAACGGAGTGTTACACCAATGCTACAGCCGACAGTGCTACTATAAATAAGAGCAACTTGATTATGATCTACGAATCAATTGCGTTTTTGGGTGCATCGTATTTGTTCGCTATATGGTTTGGACCTGTTGGTTTTATTCTTGGAAATTGTGTAAACATGAGCTTAAGAATTCTGCATTCTACTATCTTCATTAATAGAAGATACAAAGACACAGTATACCGTCCGTTACAAGGATTAGTGCCAAAGCCTATGTTCTCTGCTTCTCTTCTCGTAGCAGCTTTAATCACCAATGTGTCTCACGTAAAAGAATAGTATTATTTTATATTCTACGTGTGTATTTAAAGACACGCGTGTATATACAACATAGAAATATTTCTTTGTTCTAGGCTTACTTCTTTCCCAGTGAAAAGGTTCTACACTTGATCATTGGAATGATTATGTTTGTAATAGTATTAATATCATGGACTTACGAGCATCATGACCTAATCAGGCTTGGTACAAACAAATGGTACGAAAGAAGAAACAGACATAAGAAGAGCGATTGACCTTAACTATGTTAAAATGATGGTTTATTAATATTTACATACAAACTTATTTACAAGAGTGCTGCAATGTGGAAATTATATAAATTTTCTAAAGTTTAATAGTCATATATTTTCTATACTGATACGGTTCGAATCGAGCAAGTGCAAAAATATTCCTATCGCAACGAAATCACATTTAAATTATTTACTCAGAGTTTTTATATATATATGGATATATAATTAACGAAGATAATTCTAAATGCAACGAGATTTAGCTTAAATATAGCCAGTATTATTAGTTCCGAGTAACACTAATTCTTTTTACATAGAGATATCCTTATAAATTGCACCTACCACAGGACCTTGGCGTTGTATAAGGCACTTCCTATAAAATCGTTTACAAAAAAATATCCTTTTGTATTCCTGATTCGGTACAACTTGTATAGACTTGTTTAGTTTCAAATGTTATATTAATAAATCTAACTCTTGATTAATTTCAAATTATACTTTAGTTTTCTTTCATTTCTTTTGGTAATAATGTGAACATATTAAACTGTATAGAATTTTTCACATTACCTGTTATCATTTTGGAGGGCTATGATAGCGGTTGGAGAATCTGCCTCCAACTTCGCAACCTGGTCTGCAATCGCAGCAATTATTCCTGCGCTCTCCGTAGACGCGTTTCCTTTGGCTTAAACACGATTATGACGCATTGATTATTCTATTATTTGAAACTTTAAACATAAAACATACTTTAGAAATTACCTCCCAAACATAATCCCGTTTGATCTGCCAAGATGCAACCAACGATGCTCTCCATATTATTCCTATAAAAAACATGAACAATTTTATTGAATCAGATTAATCTGTATTGATTAAAAATATATTTTTCAAGAGAGCTGGTATTAGAACATTTTTTCAGAAATATATGTATATATATACTAAATTATAAGGTGAATGTGATATTTTTGTTATTGTTGCCAGATGAATAAACGGAAACTTCATTTTCTAACCGGAGATTCATAAGAATTCGCGTTAACATGCGGAACAATTAAATACAGAACTTTTCTATATGTGACTTACACGTCATCGAGTGTTTTCTCTAAACTTTTCTCCATCTTTCTGCTCCGGCTGTTCTATCAAACACACTTTCTGGTATTATAACTATATTAGAAGCAATATCGCACAGAGATCTGCTAAATATTGTTGCAACAGGTTTAATCGACCGATTCGATATATCGTATTCCGTCTCGATAATCTTTCGATAGCACAGTGCCTACATACAGGGTGTGAAAATATCTTGTAAAAATTTCACGATATTTTTAAAACTGAAATACCGATAAAATATCATAGAAGAAAGAAGACTGGAATAATAGAGAATAAATATTTTTATTACGAGTAGGGTAAACAATGCAAGTTCCCGAGGATGATTTCTTTGATCGAATCAATTACACAAATATGTTAATCGATGTACTTTAATCCCAGGTTATTTAAATATTACTCAAGCTCGTATACGTCACAGCAGATTTACAAACGTGTAGAAACGTAATACAGGGTGTCCGAAAATGTTGTATTTTCTTGGAAAAGATAATTCTTGCTCGAAAATGTTCCTCGCGACCTTGTCGAGGAGTAGTTTAAAACAAGAAACGCGGACCAATCAGCGCGGCTATAGCGGACGGATTTCAAAGGAAAGAGTTATTTTCAATTTCCGCAGGAATCACTTCTTTCAAGGAAGCACAGCACTTTTCGGACACCCCGTATAAAAACGCGTATAAAACAGTTTGATTTCTGTATATTTTGTTTGTTTATTATTTCAGTTGAAAAAACAAGGAACCTATTTAGAATTACGTGGGTAAATAAAATTTGCGAACTGTTGAGTTGTACCACCCTATATATATATATACACAATATCCACCTCGCAAGCAAACTGGACGACGTGACTCGTACAGTAACAATCATGGCTGGTAAGTCTAAAGATCTGCGTTTGTTCTTTCCGAATTATTTTCCGAAAAGATAGTAAATTCAAATGAAAATCATGTACCGTGATTGTAAAATATTTTTTCGATTTGAATTCTTCTCGCAGAGAAACGTAACGTGCTGTTTTATCATTTCAATTAGAATATTCGCATGACGTTATACTTGAAGTGTCCTCGATTCAAGAGACACCGGATAAAAGATTGTTCTATTTAAATTATACATCTTTACAATGTTTCTTTTTCCATGACAATACGCAGAATCGTTTTATTTGTTATCCGTCCGTTATATGTACGCTATCGGAACCATTAGTTTTGCACATAAAAGCGCAATGTTGACATCAATCATATAATACAATTGACACCTGTTACATTTGACAAGTGCATTATACAATTTTATTTTTCATGTGTTTCGATTCGATTTGTATTTATATCAAATGTCGAAAGTCCAGAAAAAATAATATATTAATTAGTATGAGGATACGTGTTTCGTTCTTCCATAGATTTTATTCAACTATACGATTAAGTACTTCGATTTCAATGAAGTTATTAATCTGACTGTTTTATCGTACATATTCATAAGAACGAATCACATTTATTTTATTTACTATTGTATATATTGCGTTTCGTAAATTTCAATTAGCTCGATCATGCATAGCAATGTGTCGAATATAAAATATAAAAATAAATTTTTTCTAATTAGGCTTTTAATATTTATTCTACTTTTAGAAGAGAACCCATACAACCACTTGCTGAAGTCTGTTACAATCGAATCCAAAGATTACAAGTACTATGACATCAGCAGTTTCGGAAAGAAATATGGTATGTGCATAGATATTGCCGGATGCATTATTCAATATTGCAAAAAGTCTAATCAATTTATACAAATCGATCATCTATGTAGATAGGTTACCTTTCTCCATCAGAGTTCTGCTGGAAAGCGCGATACGGAATTGCGACAATTTTCAAGTGAAAACTGAGGATGTTGAAAAGATCTTAGATTGGGAAACAAACCAGGCTTTAGAAGATGGAGTGGAAATAGCATTCAAACCAGCCAGGGTGATACTCCAGGTATGTGTACAATTGAAATGAATCCTAATGGCTAGATTATTCAAATTTATTCAATTCTGTAACGCGTGTTAACTAGGACTTTACAGGGGTACCTGCAGTGGTGGATTTTGCAGCTATGCGAGATGCTGTTAAAAGATTAGGCTCTGATCCAGATAAGATAAACCCGATCTGCCCATCGGATCTTGTTATTGATCATTCGATACAAGTTGATTACATCAGAAGGTACTCATTACAATACTTTTGCTAACAAAACTGAAGCATGGAAACACTTATCAAATTGCCCAACAAGATACCAAAGTTTCTTTATTTCGTCACAATGCAAATCTATTATGTAACAGAGCTTAAATTCCAAATGCTTGTGTCTGAAATTGTGAGCGAAATGATAGTGTTTCGACACATTTAAAATACTGATAGTGTTGTACAGCAAACAAGGAAGATAACCGGTTTGGTAATATGGTATCGTTCTCTCTTTTATTTTTTAGTAATGATGCTTTGAAAAGAAACGAGGAACTCGAATTTGAAAGGAACAAAGAACGATTTATGTTCTTAAAATGGGGAGCCAAAGCATTGAAAAACATGTTGATCGTGCCACCAGGAAGTGGAATAGTACATCAAGTCAATTTAGAATATTTAGCCAGAGTTGTATTCAACACGGATGGTTTACTTTATCCCGACAGCGTAGTTGGAACAGACTCTCACACAACTATGATCAATGGTCTCGGCGTGCTTGGTTGGGGTGTAGGAGGTATCGAAGCCGAGGCCGTTATGTTAGGGCAAGCAATATCTATGTTAGTCCCGAAAGTTGTAGGATATAGATTAGAGGGAGTTCTGAATCAATACGCTACTTCGACCGATCTTGTTCTTACAATTACAAAGGTAAAAGCATAGCAAAGCAAACTATCAGTTTATAAAATACTACGTGTTACTATCACTGTACGACAGATTGTACAATCTGTACGATAATATTGCTTTCCGCTTGTAGAATCTACGTCAAATTGGAGTGGTTGGAAAGTTTGTAGAATTTTTTGGTCCTGGCGTGTCTCAACTGAGCATTGCGGACAGAGCTACGATATCAAATATGTGCCCTGAATACGGTGCCACGGTTGGATTCTTTCCCGTTGATCAGCAAAGTTTAGTATATCTGAGACAAACAGGTAAAGATCTGGTGAATCCATTTACCAAAAGCACATATCTCTGTAATTATAGAATCGTTATAAATTTCTCATTTTCTTTTCGTAGGAAGAGCCGAGGAGCATATTAAGAGAATTGAGAAATACCTGTCTACTGTACGAATGTTGAGAAACTTCGACGATGAAAGTCAAGATCCAATCTTCTCCGAGGTGGTAACTCTGGATCTAGGAACTGTAGTCTCCAGTGTCAGTGGTCCAAAGAGGCCTCACGATCGCGTCTCTGTTACAGATATGAAGACAGACTTCAGAAATTGCTTGACTAACAAGGTAAGAAACAACAGCCTTTGCAGCATTCAATGTAAAAACTTTCGATGCTACATCGTTAACAATGATACATAGTACATAGTCTCGTTCGGTGTGTACGATGGTGCAAGGGTAGCTGAAGATAAATCGGTACTTGTATGGGACAAACATAACCCAGTGACGATCAATTATTACCGTCAGACAGGATCACGTTTATCCCATGCTGTACTTGCGATCATGCCAGTAGTAGTATCCCGCGAGCGTGTCACCAGGTGTTTTCCAAGTTAGTCGGGGTTGATGACGAAAGAATCCCAGGTAACTACTGCTGTGATATGAGTGTGATAATGACAAATCGCAGCAAGAGTTCCTCCGGATTCTCCCATCTCGAAGCGGTTGTTGGCGTGCAGCATGCGTTCAAAGCGTGATATCGTTGTGTGTCGTCGTTGCACCGATCATCAAAGCAAACATTACCTTTTCGACGGAGCTGTCGCGGGAATGAGGATTTGTCGCGTTCATTTTGCCTTGCTGATCTAGCTTTATGGTATTTCGATTCACCATACAGTTAGATCACCAAAGAAAAATAAACAGGACGATTAAAGTGATCGCCGAGGCCCCACAGTCCACGATGATCGGTCTCATAATCGGGGACGAGTATTTCGATCTAGTCACGGCACTGATCTAGCGTTTCACTAGATGAATACATCGTCCACGATAATAAGATTATGGTTGTTGAAATGGTTGCTGCAGAAGTAGACTTGTGTGTGTGTATCGGTGCTGATGATAAAGGGCAAACATTGGATGAATCCTACCCGGTGAGGCTGTTATTCAGACCTTACCAGGCAAGATTTCATCCAACAGCAGCCTTTGTCGGGATACCACCGATGCGTTTGTCTTCTTCGTAGAGATGTCTCTTCGCCAAACTGTATTGTAACAATAACTACTGAACAAATAAAAAATTCACGGCAGATTGATATTACACTCCATACGAACTTTGTTAAACGAACGAACATCGTTGTTACTGTCCACACTGTTAATTGCACATTGAAGACCGCCACGCTCGTCGAGCCATTTTATACACGCCCTGACAACCCCCCACCTCTCGACTAACTGTTGGAGCCAACCCTCGCCACCTTGGTAAATGGCCCCACGAAGGAGCATCTATATTTCGTGCATTTCAGATAGAAAAGGACCTTTTGACATGGCCGAAATAAGCCTAATTGCAGAAGTAGCAAATGCCACGGACTCCGCGCCCGAAGCAGAAAATGTTTAACTTGCAAAATTTTCTAACCGTCCTGGCTACCGTTAACAGATATTTCTGCTGGGCGGTCTATTTACCGTAAAAACAAAAGGTCGTTCATTTGCGACGAGGCATCGACTCGTCGCGAGTCGCGAGCCGTGTCTAAACAAACTGAATGGCGGTTATATATTTATATTTATACTTACAGAAAAAGTTGTATTTTATTTTATTATCATACAAAACCTACAGCCTCCTGGTAACATTTGCTACAGGCCCGCGCTGGCTAAATCGGCCTTCCCTTTGGTTAGCGAAACGAAATTTTTTCACTTTAATACTCTATAAACAGGTTGAAACGCGTTCTAATGTTTAATATTATCGTTGGCTACATATTTAGATAGATACGTTCCTGTTAGTTTTACGAAATAATATAAAATAATCAGTTCTAGTGTTCCGTAAGCGTTTTCCAATTGAAATTCCACTATGCAAGGTCCAGTTCTAGAACATTAGGTGTTTTACTATTATTCATTGATTGTGTAATTCGTTTAAGATTCGATTATTTACAGTGTTTCAACGTTTAATTCCCAAAGAATATAGTAAAACAGAAAATATGTAGAATCGATGACTAAAATTCTGTACGAGCCACTTGTCTATAAAATCTATTGAAATAATGTACAATGGACAGAAATTTGTAAACACATGAGGATTATTATACTTAAAGCAGAAGAACAGCTCGGCGTTGAATCAAATTGGAAACAGAGTGAATGTGGTGGTGCAGCAACAATGAGCGAGACGATTTTTAAAACAAGGGACCGATCGATTTCTATTGAAAGATGTTCAACATTGGAATCGCGTTACTATGCTATACTATGGTATAAGATATATCACGGCAGGAACATTTGTTGACAACTCGTACTTCATACGAACCTTCGTATTCTTACGTTTCCGTGGCACGAAGTTAGTGGCTAATCTTGTTTCTTTTTTTTCTTACCGATGAATACAGCAAATACCCTTAGAAAAACCAGTATATAAAAATAAAATTTATTAATTCCGCTTTTATTTTCTTTCACAATTTACATACGATCTATAAAATATTCATATGGAATATTTTCAAATTTGCATAATTAATAGTCGCAATTTAAATTCGGTTCAATTAAATTAACGATCCTTTTATTCAATTAAAACGATTGGAATTAAAGGAAATAATTTGTTAGACATCTCGTCAGTGGGAAGGGAAGTTATTGATCATGGATCACGGGGAAATGATATATAGTTTTATATACGTACCAACGATTGATCGATCCTGAATTTCGCGAAGAAAGCGAGCGACTGACTTCGATCAAGTCGCGAACGTCGTCTGACCTCGCTTGAAATTGCTGATACGGCAACCATTCGTTTTACAAACCTCCACAGATTTTGTTGCAAACTCGTTTTACGAACAGAGCTGTTACTCCTATTTCGTATTCCAACGATCGGTATTGCTATCGCGTTACCGTATCGTTTCTGAACATTTTCCGTTCATGAATTTTGTGCGTCATTTTATGGGAACTGTAAATTTACGAACTTCATCTACGAAACATTGTATATATTCTAGAAGGATCGCTAATTGTTGTCTCGGACGGTATATTTTCAAGGCTAGGTGTCCTCTACCTGTAGCCGGTTTCTTTGGAAGCGAAAGAATGGGGAAATAACAGTGCTTGATGTTTATAGGAATGGTCAAGGTGACCCTCGGTGCGAGGAGAAGCTCGGCCGGCGACGCTGACGGTTTTAACTGTTCAAAACAATGCTCACCGTCGTTCTACGGACCGACCATAGAAATTTTAGGTACCGACTTAAATCGGCTTAGCTTCCTCAAAGTAATTACAATGCCAGAAACGGCCTTCCAACGAGCTACTCGCTGACTGCAGAAAATTTTCACACAATTTTTGAAAGTCCAGCGGAATATCGGATTCTTTGTTATCTCACGATTTTGCGACATTTATTCGAATTTATTATTTGCATTATAAAATATAAAATATCTGTAAATGAACAATTTCTCGGTTCTATCCACACCGTAAAAACCTGCATGAAGCCTGCGTTAACGCGTCGCGAAAACTTCGGTTTGGTTTTGTGGCTCGTGCGCTGTATGTTGAAATCAGTGTGAAACTGCTTGTTTCAGGCACAATAGTGCTTGCTCGGCGAATCACTTATTGGACAATGAGTTGTAGAGGTAAAATGGTCGTTGACACTTTCAGGTCAACACACCTTTTATCGGGCAAGAATTTAGATGAATCATGCGCCAAAGAATCTTCCTTCTAGCTGTGAATGCAACGTATAAAATATTATTTGTTCTTCTTTGTATATCGCAAGGTTTTGCGTTCTATCTGTATCTCGTACACGGTCGTAAACTAAGGGAATATATATTTCCATTTCCAGGTAGGATTCAAGGGATACGGTTTAAACCCCGAAAAGGTGGAAACCGTAGGTATGTTCGAGTACGAGGGAAAGGATTACAAATTAAGACACGGCTCTGTGGTAATTGCTGCAATTACTAGCTGCACCAATACTAGCAACCCCAGCGTTATGCTCGGAGCAGGTAAAAAAAAACGTAAAATCCATCATTTCTCGAAAGTTCAGAGTAAATTACTTTTTCAATATTAGGTCTCTTGGCGAAAAAAGCTGTCGAAGCTGGCCTAAGTGTCGCGCCATATATAAAAACATCGTTGTCCCCTGGGTCGGGGGTGGTCACTTACTACTTGCAAGAGAGCGGAGTGATACCTTCACTAAAGGCTTTGGGATTTGATATTGTCGGCTATGGGTGTATGACCTGTATCGGAAACAGTGGTCCTCTCCCCGAGGCAATTGTCGAAACCATCGAGAAAGTAAGAACTTTGAAAATACAGGAGGCGAGTCTCGTAACGTGACGATTTTAGTAGAAATATGAACTACAGTGAACCACAAAAGTATTTGAACGAACTTTAAAACAGTATAACATTTTTATAATTGTGTCCAATGACCTGATGTTTTGTACAAGCATACAATTAAAATAATCACAGGGCGGCCCATGTAACTCTTAGCAGCTCACTATCTCGAAAACTATGCCATCGATTTTAAAGTTTTTGGTCTTAAATTGCATGGATCTGAAGGGCCTTTCTAACTACATAAACGTAAAGTGATCCCCCTTCTCCTTTGGGGGGGGGGGGGTACTATAATTTTAAATGGAATCTCGTATAAAACGTTACATATTTAGATTGTACAGGAACAAAACAAATTAAATTTTTGTCTGAAACATTTTGTTATCAGATATTTCCATGATGAGATATTATAACAGTTTGAACTTTAGACTTGTAGACACTTACTTGAAGCGCTCGGAAATAGCGTTATTTGTATACGCGCTCGAGTCCTTCGTTTGCTCGTGAAGAAATAAAATGTTCAAAATGTCCATCACGGACTCGTAAACATTTATCTATTCGAAACATCAAAGTTGTTCTAACATTTGTTATTATTTTGGGAGGGTAGGTCGTGGGGGACTTCATCAATGACCTCCTCGATCCCGCGATCTAACACCATTAGATTTTTTCTGATGGGGATTATGTTAAGAACAAAGTTATGTTTGAATCGCCGACGACAAAAGAGAATATAAAACAAAGAATACGTGACGCTTGCGTTTCGGTGACTCCCAAAATATTAACAAATGTTAGAACAACTTTGATGTTTCAGATAAATAAATGTTTGTCCATGGTGGATATTTTGTACATTTAATTTAAAGAACATTTTATTTCTTCACGAATAAGCAGAGGACTCAAGTGCGTATACAAATAATGCTATTTCCGAGTGCTTCAAGTAAGTGTCTACAAGTCTAAAGTTCAAACTGTTATATATCATCATGGAAATATCTGATAACAAAATGTTTCAGACAAAATTTAATTTGTTTTTTTCTTGTACAATCTAAATATGTAACGTTTTATAGGGGACTCCATTTAAAATTATAGTACCCCCCCCCCCCCTAAAGGAGAAGGACCACTTCACGTTTATGTACATAATTAGAAAGGCCTTTCAGATCCATGCAATTTAAGACCAAGAACTTTAAAATCGATGGCATAGTTTTCGAGATATTGAGCTGTTAAGAGAGTTATGTGGGCCACCTATTCTAGATCGGAAGAAATGTTTAATGTTCAAGTTAAAATAAGTCCGAATACAAAGTCAGTTGAAGTCGTTGCGTTACGAGATTCACCCTGTGAATCCTGGCTTACTTTGTTAGTTTTATTCTGAAATGTACTTTTTATGGTATTAGAACGAACTCGTTTGCTGCGGCGTACTGTCCGGCAACCGTAATTTCGAGGGTAGGATTCATCCTAACACGAGGGCAAATTACTTAGCGTCACCGCTCTTGGTAATTGCCTACGCCATCGCTGGCACGGTGAATATAGATTTCGAAAAGGACCCATTAGGTAGTAAACGATCGTTTTGGAGAAATTGATGAGTTGTTATTAGGTTCGGAATGACATGGAAAAGTTTCAGGTCGCCGACCGGATGGTAGTCCGGTATATCTTCAAGATATTTGGCCTACCAGAGCGGATATTCAAGCAGTCGAACAGAAACACGTTATCCCAGCAATGTTTAAAGAAGTTTATAGCAAGATAGAAAAGGGCAGCTCGAACTGGGCGAATTTGGTAGCACCAGAAGGCAAACTGTATCCGTGGGATGCACAATCCACGTATATCAAGAGCCCACCATATTTCGATAACTTGCAAAAGGTGATTGAATGAAATATTAGGTTGTCCTAAAAATTTCTTTCACTACGTGCACATTTTATATTGCTAAAAGATAACGTCAGCATACACAAACAACACAATCTTCTGTTCGTTAATGTTTCACTATTCCTTAAGCTTCCCGTTTCTAAACCATGCCATTGGTTTCCTTAAAAACTATTCTGAATTAGCACCGAACACAATAATCGAGAACGAAACGAACTTTTTGGGATAACCCAATATTTGTCTTACGTTTTATATTTGTGGGCTAAATGAAACAAAGCATTTTCTTCAGGAATTACCAACAATAACACCTTTGAAAGGAGCTAGCGTTCTTCTGAATCTCGGCGATTCTGTTACAACGGATCACATCAGTCCAGCTGGCAGCATTGCTCGTAACTCTCCGGCAGCGCGATACCTCTCAAATCGCGGGTACATTTTATTTCTAATTACTAGGCAGCCGGTTTGATGCGTTTATCACAAAAAGAATGAGTAGGTGATTTCAAACAGGAAAAACATTAGAAGAATTTAAGAGAGTATTGCAGTATAATATTCTACCTATTAACTTTAACTCGAAAATAAAGAAAAAAAATATTTCTTCCAAGCGAACTAGAATAATTCCATTTTCATATGACTATAAAAAATTGGTATCATACCTCGTACAATACTTAAATGTTTAGGGTTCAACTTATCAAGAAGGAAAATAAATTTCCATTTCACTCGAGTTTATTGCAATTCTGCTAAAGAAATTTCATTTAGTATAAAGCTCCGCTGTCTAATAATTAGTGCTTAGTAATCATGAATTACTAAACATTGTCGCAGGCATTTATTATATGTTATTTTTTGTCTTATTGTTAGGCTGACACCAAAGGAATTCAATTCTTATGGATCGCGTAGAGGTAACGACGCTGTAATGGCTCGAGGCACGTTCGCTAATATCCGTCTAGTGAATAAATTTGTTGGGAAACCTGGACCACGTACAATTTACATTCCCACTAAGGAAGAGGTGTGTGATAAATTACAGACGAATAGAAGAATTCTAGCGGAATTACACATTTATTTATACAATGTTTAACCGGCTTGCAGATGGATGTTTTCGACGCCGCTGAAAAATACGCGAAAGATCAAACTCCTTTAATCATTCTTGTTGGAAAAGAATACGGGTCTGGATCTTCTAGGGATTGGGCTGCGAAAGGACCGTTTCTTCTTGGAATTAAAGCAGTTATAGCTGAATCTTACGAGAGAATACATAGGTAAGCACTCTCTAAGCATTCGTTAGTGTTATGTACATTTAGCGTATCTGCAAATTTTTCGAAATTTTAAAACGTCCGTCATGATTTTTGCTAGAGCTTCCAGTAATAAAAGTACAATAATCATTAAGGTAGAGGAGGATTTTTTCGTAAAGGTGATTGGAAAGGTTTTACTGTCATACTTGTAACTTTCCAGGTCTAATTTAGTAGGTATGGGTATTATCCCGCTGCAATACCTACCTGGACAGACTGCAGAGTCTTTAGGGTTGACCGGGTTCGAGGTATACGATATCCCTATCCCTGAAAATTGTCAGCCCGGCCAGAATATTACCGTGACAACGAACGATGGGAAGAAGTTTGATGTCATCTTACGATTCGACACAGAGGTCGATTTAACGTATTTCAAAAACGGCGGTATTCTAAACTACATGATTCGAAAAATGCTCTGACGGGTATGGCGAGCATACAAATGAAATCTGAATTATTCTAACGCAAAATGTTACTTAACGAAATACTTAACTTTGGGTTTGGACTGGCAGCATAAGATGTCTGAGTGTATCCATATCCTTTATACATATATATTTATATATAGTGAAAGAAATGAATTAGAACGAATACGATACTGCAGTTTAATTACGAGACTACATTAGTACAACGGATAAAACTCTGTCTTTTTATTCTCTGTCTAGAGTAACGGATAAAGGAATAACAATATTAAATTATGTTCAATAAATATATATTTATTTTTTAATATTACAAATTCTATTAGAGGAAATAGTTTTATACTTTGATATATCTTATACAAGAAGTTTCAATGTCGTGCTTCAGCAGTTCGATTCGTTTAGAAATTTACACAGTAAATAATGTTCATCTCTTTCGATCAAGTCGAATCTTTCTTCTTTTTTTATATATATTTTTTAGTTGTCTTTGAAATGAGTCGAGGGAAAAATGAATATTTGTTAAACACAATAAAATATTTATAAATTGTTTCATTGTGACTCACTTTCTAAGCTCTCGAACTAAACCCTCCAGACGCTTTACAATACTTTACACTATGACAAATCTCAGTTTTACCCAAATCCTAGTTTTGTTTTGTACAATTTCTGTTGAGATCTTTCGAATGTGTAAGCAATCGTCTAATTTCGTTTGTGCTCACTTCGTTTGTCTTTATTTAGTGATATCTAAGGATGTTTCTGTAATTAGTTTCTTTGTACGAATAACCTGAGAATGTAAGTTCTACTAACAGCTGATCCGTGGCTCCGTACAAATGAGTACTATCGAAGGCCAAACAATAAACAGGGCTTGACATTCTAGTGAGATTCATGAAATAAAGCTGTAAAGAAAATACAAGTATTGTTATCCGGTGATCAAAGCATCGATGGATAAAATTCTATTCAACTTCTATATGGATACAAACTTGTAAATGGTGTTTCTGTCTTTGATCCCATAGAACAGATTTGCAGTTAAATTGAGTTCCAGTAATCATTGTATTGTAATAATCTGACGATATACAATAAACAATTGCGTCAGTTGGGTCTGCCCACGAATATACGCATGTTCCAGTTCTAAAGGAAACAATACGTTATAATTTGTAAATACGAAAATTTCTTGTCGAGTTGTAAGATTGGCTTACATTACCTCAGATCCCATTTTCGAATGTAAGTGTCGTATCCACAAGTGAGCAAAATTTGTGGACTCTCCCAAACCATATCTAACACCCCTGCGCCTCTTCTCCAATTATGTTTTAACATATCAGTTTCGCTGTAACTAAAATCTTTCTATTACACTATTGAATCTGAAAGTATATATTCATGTTTATGCATTATTCATTCAAATGCATTTCTGTTTTATGAGAAAGCGTATCGCACCATTCAAGATCAAAAATATGAAGAGAAGTTTTCACGCTATTTCCAGCTGAACCTACAGCAACCTTTTTGCCCGTCGGATCTGCAGAAAGGGACCAAACTCTGTCTGCGATATTCAATGTTGCCAGAGGTATGTTTCGAATTCGCTCTCCCAGAGGTCTCCAAATCTAGATTGGTACAATTTATAGCTTGACATGGTATCATAACATGAACGAGTTCTTGAACCTTTTCTGGTTACCGTACACTCAAATTACCTTCACTATTCCATCTCCAGAACCAGATACAATTGCATCACAGGTCTCATCCACTGCGTTCACATCGCAACTATGAGCTCTAGGAATACTATAATGGAAGTCTATACACTCATCGCTCCTTGACTTTCTCCAAAACTGTATACTACCATCCCTGCAAAATGTTCCAAGTTTTAACAGACTAGAATGATAAGTTATCCTTTTCAGTAATGATATTCCCAATAACTGTACCTGTGACCAGTGATGATACATTCCTCCCTAACAATAAATTTGCATATATCGCTCCTAATATTATTGCTAACTAAAATACGGCTGTTCTCTGGAAATCGGTGATGCACGCGTCTGAAACCATAGAACTGATTTCCGCCGCTCCACCATAGAACATTGTTGGTCAACTGAATCCATGGCATAAGCTTCGTTTTCTGCTCGAGAATGACTTTCTTCTCGAACCTACCGTATTGCCAGTTGTTCGAAACATGCCATTTTGTACGCAAGCATAATAACGGATTGCACCTACGATTCATCGAATAATACTTCTAATAAAAACGTTGGGAAAATAATTCCTTTGGAATTACACTCAAAAGAAGTGTTAACAAATTTTAACATCATTGATTGCACATACATATACAGGGAATGATTGAGAATCTTTTGTCACTTCTTAAGTATCTAACGCATTTATTAATCATTATAGGCAGTGTCATATGAACGAATGCACACCACGATGTGCAAGGCGCATAAAAGCAAAGAAACGAAGAGGAATCGTAAAAGAAGAATAAGAATTTGACGAAAATTTCAATGTATTCAATATATATATGTATAATTGTTGAAGGAGAAGAAACAAGGTGAACTATAACCTAACAGACCTTTTGCGAAACTTCTCCGAAGTTTGATTCGTTGCAACCGGCTGTTTGCTTTTCTTGATCCAAAGCGTTTCGCTTTGTACGATGTCGTAGAATCGTTTGCATACTTCACTGAGTCGTACCAAATCGAATGCATGACAGTAATTGAAAATTAAGATCAGAACGTCAGTTGGCAAAGTGTCCAAACACCATGCATCTGTCATGTTTGTCAAGCCAATCACGTGACGACCGCATGACGGTCACGTGACGAACGAGGAAGTTTGCTGTTGTAAAAATTATGCAACCAAGCCATCTCGTGCGTTATCAGACTTCGAAATTTATAGCAGCAATGTCACAATAACGAGATTCTAATTTTCAATTGTTACACGTTTCATGCTATCTTTTTTTTGCTACCTTCGTAATAAAAAAAAAAAATATATATATATACACATTTTTTTCTTTCGTCATATTTATTTTCATAATCAACTTATATACACGATATTCACTGGTATAATTAAGTATACTTTAATCTCATTAATAACTCGTAAATAACTCAAGAGTTTCAAGGACAAAACTTTTTACGATTGCGTCCTTTTTATCTTGATAAAAAATCGAAATAACAAAAATCAGACTGCAGTACTGTAATGTACCCTTAGGAAATTCAAATAACTTGCTATACTATTGAATTTATATAGAAAATTTATTAAATTGAATAAATTTATATAAATTTAATTATTTATGAGTTATTTGAGATCGTCACGTTACGAGACTCACCCTGTATATATATATATATATATTTGTATCAAAGTCTCTATGTAACATTGTATATCGTTTCCGCGGTAACTATCCGCGAGTATACATATATTATAATACGATAATTATTGCACAGGTCGTAAAAACTTTTGTTTCCTTTGGAAATAAGTTCTCGTTCGCCTCTTTTTCGTTATGATCACGTTTCTGCGACAACGCAACTGTCTTTGGCTTCCTGAGGCGATTTCCATTCTACAGTACTTTTTGTATCTATAAATAAACAAAAAAGAACTAATGAGTATACATATATATATATAAATGTAAACTAATAAGTGAAGTGCGGATTTTATGCGTTTATGAGAAAAAAAATGGGTAAACACGATTTAAAGCAATGGACAGATGAAAAACTTAAAAGACATCAGCGTATTGGTTTCAGCTTGATCAGATATAATTAATAGAAGATAAACGAAATATATTTTTTATGTAAAACGATTTGAACTACCCACGATATTGTAACTTTTCAATGTGCTTTAGTTTCGAATTCCGAATTGGTATAAAAATTGTATTTCATGCAGTGAAAGAATTGTTTTCATTGTACCTGGCATCGTATGCTTTAAATATATTCGATGTAAAATGAAATACATTAACGCAGTCACGGCGGCAAGCAACGAAAGTAATCGCAACGTTGCAACACCTCCCAACAGTTTGTATAAAATGCCACCTGCGAGACTGCCGATCGCGAATCCTGAAAACAAACCAATTCGTATAGTTTTATAGTATAGATTGGAAAAGTGATTGAACAGAAAGAATTACTTACCGAAACCATCATCCATACCAGCAACGATACCTTGAACGGTAGCCGATGTGCCAGGTGGTGCAATTTTACTGGCATAGGCAACTATCGATGTGTAACAGAGAGCATAAGTGGGGCCTTGCATGAATAACTCGATTGGAATGACCCACCATGGACTAGATGCCAGTGATATCAAACCCAGTCGCAAAGAATAACTCACGAAACACAATGTAAAAGTATATCCAAATCCTAACTTCTTTAAAATTTTACCTGTTCAAAAAGATGTATTACACACACTCGAAGATCTCACGAGTATGGAATTAGAATATTAAATGGGTGGTTAATATGAAACAATACCAGAGAGAGAGAAGAATATCACTTCGCCACCCAGAGTCTCTGCTGCGACGATTAAACCTTCGATAAATTTAATTTCACCCATGTGTCCAGTCGCTAGAGCCAAGTCCTCCAAATACCTGTTGAAAACGTATTCACAACCTGAATTGAATAATGAAGAAAATTATATTTGATTTCGAAATATTTGTCATCCTGGTATATTGTCGCCAGGTATATTTCACATTATCGAATGATACATTGCATTGAAAAATTTTGGAAATGTGTATAAATAATTACCAAAATAAAAAATAAATTATAAAGCTGTCCAGAATACCGGCGATTGTTGCGAAACAGAGAAAAATAATGATAGGTTTCAACTGTAGAAGTTGAAAAACATCTTTTAATATATTCTCTGAGCCTGTCATAATCGGTAACTGTAAGAAACATCATCGATGTTTATGAATTACGTGTGCGTTCGATAAAAGAAATTATAGAATGAAATTAATAGATTCGGTAATATTCCCTTAGATACTCACTTTCAACTTTCTGCAGCAGAATATATCAACAAACGAGAAGACGAAGACTAGTAGAAACGCGGGTGTATAAACTTTCATAATTTTTCCGTCCGACCAATAATCTACCGCGTAACCGGCTAATAACGCGGAAATTCCAAAACCTATGGTTCCCCATACTCGTTGTCTACCGTAGCTCATTTGACCACCTTCTCCTAAACATTCGATTGCTTTGTATTATACATACGGTAAACTGATACAGTAAACTATGAGAAACGGAACACATTTTTTGTTACAAAATTGTTTCAAGATATCACAGTATTGTAGGCCATCGAACTTATTTTTACTTGCGTTATAACTAGATTGCAGATTTCATGCATTTACGACAAAAATGGGTATGTATGTAATTTAATAGGCCGAAAATAATATAAGTGTTTTTTAAATTCTTCTAATGTTTTCACTGTTTCGAATTTCACCCACTCATTTTTGTCATAAATGCATAAAATCCGTTGTCTAGTGATATATAACACCATAATATTTACAGTGCCATTTAATTGCAGCATTACAGCGACCTACAATCTTGATTCTGTACATTAAAGATTATTGTATGATAAATACCTAGTACATCAAAACAAATTGCATCGCTTATACTATTGCACACGTTAAATCCAATGTTTCCGAGGGACATCAAAAAGATAAAGCCCCAAAAAGTAACGGAAGTATAAAGACAATGCTTGTCATCGAAGTTATCACAGTTAACATTGCAGTTATTGCTTATAAAGCAATGTGAGGTAGTATTCGTGTCTGCTAGACACGTATTGTTCTCGGTAAAGCTTATTTCTCCTTCAATCGCTTCAAACCAAATTGGCACAGAAAAAGTATTGTTAGAGCAAGTCCAATGGCACAACGTGTATTTTGCTCCTATGCAAAGACCTGGTTGCGTGAAGTTCTTGAATAAATATAAGATTGTAAGTACACGTTTGAAAATAAAACGTAATTTAAGGAAAAATTACCTCCAACGAGCATTGCTTTAATGAAGCGCAAGACACATTTTCGAATGCATGGCCTGGCAAAATTGGTCCTGGAAGGGCTGGCAAAAAGTACATGCAGACGTAACAAATGCTTGTTGTTCCTAATAACGCGACGAAGATCGTTTTTCTCCGAGAGTCAAAGTAGTCCACTAGAAATCCAAAAGCTGGTTTGGCAATTAAGAATAAAATTGGTAAAACAGCTGTGATGCTGCCCATGACTATCGTCGATATTCCAAGCTGTTTTCCATAGACTGGTAAAAATGGCAGTATTGGTCCCATTGCTGTGCAAAAAAGGAAAAACGAATTAATAATACAACTAATATTCTACAGCGTTAGAATGATATGTAGTTGGAATTACCTGCCATGAAAAAGAAATAGTGTGCCTTCACAGGCAACTGTTTGTAATTCAGCTTCATTTCGAATCTTTCCAAATTAATCGTACGGTGAAACAAAAATATTTTAGCTGGAGAGTTTCATTCGGAAGCATCCAGTGTACATTTTAAATACTAATGCCTCCTGAAACGAAACTACACATATAGTCTATCAGTCAATCAGTCTGACAAGTCGAAAGATTTGTTTCTTATATAAAAACGATCGTATACCAATCACATTTAAGTTTTTCGAAGATTGAAACGTATCAAGATAAGATATAAATGCGTATGCGAAAGAAATGAAGCGGAGATACATACTGTACCGTACATAATATTGATATCAATCAGAAATATATGTTTGCAACTGTACAACGAGTATTTTGCAGGAATATGATATTTTTATGATTCGAGCGTAGGTTACGAGCTGTCATTGTCGTAAAATTACGACACTTGGTTTATTGACAATCGAAGCGAAGCGTATCTTCCGCGGATTCATTGTCAAACGTCGACGCGGAAAGTTTTACTTTGTTACGTCAGAATGAATTAAAGCAGCACGACACGAACGTACTACGCATTTCTTTGACGTCAAGCGCGCATCAGAGTTGGGACCAGTTTTTGGGAGCGAGTTTCGTTGTTTGTCCGTTGCGTTTCCCGCATAGAGCCGCACTGAGCTGCACTGGCCTGTTGATAATACATTCAAGATACAACTTTCATCCTTGCATCGGAATTGGAACCGGATTCCCGGTCATTCCTCTCGCATCCCTGCAAGCAATTGAATAACAAGATTATTTTAGACGAAACAACTTTATTACACGTGCACATCTATACACATAGTGTATATCATTAAATATATATGTATATAAATATCATCAATAGACTGCGGATGTTTAAATCAATTTGCAATTTTTCTAAACGTGAAATCAAATCAAATCTTATTGTTTGCGGTAGTAACCTTTGTAGATCTGGAATAAATAAAAATCGTACTAAATTCTGTGGAATTTACAATATATAATACTCCAGCATTTTTTGAAAATTTTTATATAACCCGTAAATGAATTAAGATCTGCACAATCTAATTATGTATATGTATCAACCTACAGTGGTTCCTCTCAAAAGAACGGTAACTTTTTTAACAACGTATGGTCCAATATTAAAAAAAGTTATGTATTACTGTACATTTTTACAAAGTTATTACTGTACATTGTACATATTTTCAGCGTAAAAGTATTATAATGTCGGCGATTCGAGTGATGCGACGCAACAAACGCATTGTCGATGAAAACGAGCTTCACAATCCAGATACCCCTATCAATGTTAATTAAAATTATCTCGTACACGGGGAATCTTGGGTTTCATGATATGTGGCTGATATCGATGAAAAATGAAGCGTTTATGCTTTGTGAATCATCGAAGTTTCGTCCTGTAGATTACGCGCTACAAAGTGCCTGAGCTGCGCTGGATTTATAAATATCCGGCTAATAATATTTAAGTGTTTTGTTTTTTGTATTTTAACAGTACCGACCCAACCGACCCAACTGACCCGACCGACGGTCGTCTACTGATAAAGGGTCTATTGAAACCTTCTCACTGCTTAGCTTTGTCCGACCCGTCCCAAAGCTTTAATTTATGACAGCTTAGAGCTGATTTATTACTTTCTTACATCGATCCTTCGTCAAGTAGTTTTAGTATGTCTCTTTACTCTTTAGAGTGTCTGTGTTAGTATACCATTTCGAAAACGAGATAGACAGCCGTGAAGATGAATATTTCTGCAATTGTCAGCTAGCGAAAATTGCACTGGCAGCGTAATTGTTTCGAGTACCATGGAATTTATTTTAAATACTTTCCCCGACACCGACTCCAGATTTGATCAACAACTATTTTGGCCGACACACAGTGGTCCGGATCGAAAAATTTAGGGACATTCGATCAAAAAGTCGACTTTTCGAAATTGAAAACTAATGAACTTGTTGTAATGCTTTGTACGTGTCTATGGACCTCGAAAATGAGGAAATTAATGAAATTGAATAAATATTTTAGTTACTATGAACATTTAAAGTTGAGCGTTTTGAAAGTAGCATACTTCACCAGGCAAAATTGCTGAAGTTGTTTGCGATGTCCTCATCGTTTCGTCCCATATTTTCTCTTAATATTTTTTGTATAATGTAGAGCATCCCTTCCCAATGAGAAATCATGTATTTTTTTTAGTAATAACTGAATGATACATGACAGATTAATAAAATGTTCCATATTTGTCAAAGGATATCTTTTTTGTCTTAAGACATCCCAGGCTCTAATAAAGAGGAATATTTTCGGTACAATTTCCTTTAAATAACCGTACAAGAATCATTTCCTACTTCGAGTCACTTTACAGTTTATAGTTGTTTAAAGCTGACAATGTTGCGGCGGGTATGGACGCCGCGCGTTGGTTGTTGCTGAGCAACGAGGTAACCCGGGGGTAAGGGATAGGCAGATTATTACTAGAAAAACAAGTGAAAAAAACACTATTTTCATGAGCAAAACAGCGTCTGCGGGAAAAGGTTGTTTGTCCTTAAACGAACATAATAGGAGTTGTGTGAGGGCTCATTGCAAAGAGGAAAGTTGATTGTTCTAAGGTGCACTCATGATTTAACGAGATTATGTTTATATTTAATAATACGAGCGTCCAAAGCAGGGGGAAAAATCGAGACAACCACCCTTCGGTTCCCATGTATTTTTCTAATACAAAACACACAGCTCCTATTATGTTCGTATAAGGACAAACAACTGTTTCCCGCAGACGCTGTTTTGTTGATGAAAACAGTGTCTTTTTCACTTGTTTTTCTAGTAATAGTCTAGTAATATTCTAGTAATATTCTGCCCCTGTACCTTACCCTCTTAAAGATTCTAAACATCTGAAATACGTATGTTTATACATATTATGCTTTTCCCCAATGTCTAATTGCATCAGTCGGTGCAGAACGATACGAGAAAACGCAGTGAGAGATTCGAAGCATTTCTTAAAAATTGTAAGCTGTTATATAGTTTTCTTCATTGTACTTCGTTTATAGTTTACGTTTTTATTTATATAGTTTATGTGTGCTTAGTTGTAATGTATTTGTTATATGTATATTCGCGTGTTTAATTATGTTTATTAGTGAAATTTCTGCGCGCGCGCGTTTAACTTTCTGTTTTATACTTACATTTATAATAGAGGCTTTCCGAACAAATCAAGACTTGTAATTACCTATTTTATTTCACCAGAATACTTTAACAAACTGAAGGACAGTTTAAACAAACTGTATTCTAAATTGAAAACGAAATGGGTCCAATCACGTTACATTGAATGAAAATTTCTTCATCGTAATAAAGAGTAGTTAGAAAAAGATTTCATATACCCTTCTGGAATATTATCATACAATATTATTATACAATGGTTTTAATAAGGAAAGCAACCGATTCAACAATTACATAAAAAGTTATAGAAATTTATAAAAATAACTAACTAACAAATTAAACAAAAAATATAGTCTAATATGAAAATATATTCGAAAAAAAGAGATTATTTTATGATATGTTTTAGTTCAAATCTCATGTCAATATCTCAAACGGTATAAAAGTTATACATAAATGTCCCTTTTTTCGATCCGGACCACTGTGCAACAACGTCTTTAACCGAAAACGATTTTGACAAACAACGAATTTGATTGACAACGAATCTAAAATCGTTGTCGATCAAATCCGTTGCCGATCAAAGTTGACCAAAGTTATTGGTGGTCAAACCTGAAGTCAGTGAAAACCGAGTCGGGGAAATGGAAATTTGCGTCGGTATAATAATTAACGGATGACCCGATATTCAACCTGCGAGAAGAAAACGTCAACATGAAATAGTGCGAGGACGCTGTAGAAAAACAACTTTGTTACTCGCATGTAACCGACACTATCTATTGCGTAAATCTACGCAAAACAGAAATATCGTTTTACATGTATAGGTATTTCCGATTTCGCTTAGATGTTCTCTTAATTTTTTGCTTCCTCCGAGTATTTCGTCGTATCACACTGAATTATCGACTTTGTGTAACTGGTTTGCAACTGGTTTTCTTCTCGCGTTGATACGATTTATATGTTGGACGGTTTTCCCGGAAATAAACCGGATTCGATTAACGGTTTCGCGGAAGCCTCGTTTGAAATCGACGATACGTGATGTAGTTAGGAAGAATCTGAAAACCGTTTTTTAACTTTCCGATTTTTTTCTCAAAATTACATTTCGCAAAAACCAAGGGCGACGGAAAACAATAAATGATTTGTAATGTTTAAACTTCGGATCTTTATGCATTTATGAAGAGACTGGTTGTGCGAAATATAAAACAGTAAAAGATTTTTAAAATTCAAGAGTGTTGTAATGTTGCATTTAATGTAATAAAGTCGTTAAGGGATAACATTAATTTTTATGTTATTCCTGCTTCTCACAATCAATGCAAAACATTTTTATTTTGCATAAAGATCTGCAGTCTAATAATGTTTCATGAAACCACAGTATTAGGCACTCAAGGTCAGTGTCATAACGAGGGTGTGGCGAAAAAGGCGACCGCCACAGGGCGCAACTGGATTTGGGGCGCAAAACAAATAGCCCAGTCAATGAATGCTTACAAGGGGGGTGTAAAGGGAAATGGACGAACACAATTTTTGACTTTGTGCCTTTGTTCGGACTAGTTAGGAGGTAAACATACTAAAAATCCCCACTCCTAGGAGGTGAGCAGGGTGCAGGGGGCACGTAGAAGGTCCTTATTCGGTTTTTCGCTTATATCTCAGAAACGGTGCATCCTATCGATAAGATCACTCTATACAAGATTAAAGCTGACAGAATGGGTCATAAAATTGGTACCAATCAGTTTTTCGCTATCTCGCATAGTTTTCGAGATATCCGCGCTCAAAATTCACCAATTTTGAAAAAAAACATTTTTAATCAGAATCGTCAGATGGAGGAAATCGTTAACGGACAAGAACATGAGTGGAACGGATACAGGTGGTGTACCCCCGCTGAATGCGAAAAGCGGGCCAGCGGGAGTGAGTAGTCCTGTTAAATAGGGACGAGGGAAAGGTCCTTCCCGAAGGCTCTGGGCGGTGGAGGTTTAGTCGGTATGGCGTTAGACTACGTAACGGTAATGATAATCCTCCCAATTACACCCGAGGGGGGAGCCAAGTCCGACACTACCCTCCCCGATAATCATCGAAGGGGAGGGTGTCCGTAATAGGATTCCTCCACCGCCCTTAAACAAAAAAAAAGATCGAGGAAATCGAAGAGATTACCCTCTAGTTTACCCCCTCTCTGATGACCAGATTAATACGTGACTAGTCTGCGGACTAGTTCTCATTGTAGACGGTTACCGTTATCAATTCTTTGTTAAATCGGTAGCAAATATCAAACAGAGCATCTCATGCCTCTCACCAACTGAAGGGGCAGCGAAACAACAATCTCTGAGGACATAGAGCTAGTAGTAGTAGTAACTGTGATTGCCGGGGAAGGGTGGATCGGTCACCCCTCGCTTCCTTAAGGCACACCGGATCTTTAATCACCAGTATCATAATCAGTGATGGTATATTGCAACTCTTTTTCGCGCATGCGCATTGAAATGCAGTAACGTATATTCGTCTTATGTTTGTGGGGAAAGTAGGGGCTGTATATCGAAACTATGCGAGGTGACCAAGGTACTCCATTTTAGCCAAACTTGGTACTTTTCTGACGCTGAAATCAACGCGCATGCGCGAAAAAGAGGTGCAATATATCATCACTGATCATAATTGGTGCTGCCGGCCTCGACCCTCTATTGGGCTGCAATTATCCATTCGGTTTTCGGTCATCCTCTCTGTTTTATTAGGCCCGGGCCACTTCCAGAGTCGTCGACCTACCTTTTTTTCTTTTTTTTTTTAAATGTGACTCGGGACGTGGGGGAAGGCCCTGTCTAAGATTCATTACCCCACGTCTAATCCGAGGACAACCGCTCATGTTCTTGGCTATTAGTCGTCGACCTACCTGACATTATTGAGTTTTTGAGCTTGTTAGAGCTCGGAACGAACGTTGGACCGATTCACCTTCGGACCTGCAGGGTGTCTCGCCTGCCCATACTTTGACTCCCCCAACTTCACCGTATTATCATGTTGAATGCTTCAAGTGTTATTCCCTTCCCTCCTCTAAATTCCGGATAGCCAGAGATTTGCCCTCCTCCCACCCTACTTCGTGACTCTACTTAAAGTTAGATCAGGTTCAAATGCAAGGGACCGCGCGGTGATGGGCTGCCATTGGGGAGAAGCTAGTTTGACACTTGGGATCAAATCCGACTTCATCGAAATCTCGACTAGGTCGAGATATCAATTCCATGCGGTCTTTTGCCGATCCTACCACACGAGGGGGTGAGGCGGGTCTGTTCTTTAACTTTAGATGGGAGCTAACCACTAATAAATTTCTAAACGCGGTGCAAAATATAATACCAGATATGATATAAATGTTATATCACTGTATAATATAGCGTTTTAATAAGGCAAAAGTCATAAGGCAAAATTATTTTTTTTCAAAATTAGTGAATTTTGGGTGCGGATCAATCTTGTGGCAAATTTTGGCAGCTTTAATTTTGTATAGAGTGGTCTTATCGCTAGGATGCATAGTTTCCGAGATATAAGCGAAAACCCGAAAAGAGGAACCTTCTACGTGCCCTTGCACCATGCTCACCTCCTTGGGGTTCTGTTCTTTCCATTTCCCTCTAGAAGTTTTCGTTGACTGGACTATTTAGAGTTGCACGTGGTTTTTCTTTTACTTGACCATTCCACTCTGCATGAATCAACTGTCAAAATTAGTAAAATTTAACTTGTTACATTAAAATTTTTCATTCTTTTCGTCATTATTGGGTTACTGGGAGGCGCAAGTTAAACACTTGCTACAGACGCTTCATATCCTCGTTACGACATTGCTCAAGGTTACAAGAAATAAAATGGGTAAAGCATCTTGATTATTTCAGCGATTACTAGAAATCTTTGGAAGATCTGTTGCGAAGAGTAAAAAGAGAACAACTTCCTCGGGAACAAGACAATCGTTATTCCCGTAGATGTCGTGATTTCACATTCGAGCGGTTTCGTGAGAAGCTGAGTATGTACCGTACACTCATCAGGAAACTACGCGGAAAAAATGAAGAGTGCCGTGCTATCGTTAGAGGCCAACCCGTATACGACTTCATCCACGCTGTTTTTCTGCATTCTACTTATTTTATAAAACTCTTGTCCGATGGACTGCTATTCTATCAATTTACAATTCAAATCGTCTCATAATGGTTACATTCAAGGACCTAAATCCGGGTTCTATTTATGTTATGCGTTACTTTTATATACGAAGGATCCAAAAAGCAGTTACTGGGACATTATTGCATTATTAAATGGTAAAAGTGCAGAAATCACTTTCACGAGTTCAGTAGTTCTGCTCACACAGAATGAAAGAAAAGAATGTAGTTCCTTGTCGAAGCTAATCGGGCTCATAGTTCGTAGAAAAGATTGTGTCGATGACGAGAAAAGGTCGAAAAGATACAAGATGATCATATGCTAGATCAGAGTACTCCTAGAAAGCGATCGGAGCGAAGCTGTGATTAATTGTTACGTAAATAATTAATATTTTCTACGATATTCTATGATGTTACCCTTTATAATTTCAACAGACATTTGCAAATTAATCTTTGATCATCCAAGATCACAATGGCGCACCCAGAATTTAATCTTGGGAGCGGGGACGAGTTAAACAGAGTGACCTTTTTTTACAAAAATATCTCTTAACGATAGCCAGTGCTATTATTACACAATTTTACATGCAAAACATTTTCTGCTCCTAGCGCGGGACCTGTAGCATTTGCTACTTCTGTGTATAGCTACTCCGGCCCTGCAAACTAGAAGCAGCTGTTCTACGGTTTAAAGGGGTAAGGGATAGGCAAAATATTACTAGAATATTACTAGAAAAACAAGTGAGAAAAAAACATTGTGTTCATCAGCAAAACAGCGTTTGCGGGAAACAGTTGTTTGTCCTTATACGAATATAATAGGAGCTGTGTGAGGGCTCATTATAAAGAGGAAGGTTGATTGTTGTAAGGTGCACTCATGATTTCAGTAAAAAAAATCGTTTTGTATTAAAAAAAATACATGGGAACCTGATGGTGGTTGTCGCGATTTTTCCCCCTATTTTAGACGCTCATATTATTAATTATAAACATAATCTCGTTAAATCATGAT